>RYFJ01001793.1:0-23797 GCA_003991445.1 Oryza meyeriana var. granulata
TAGCACCATAACCCTGCAGTGCCTTTTGGACAAGAAGTGAAGTTTGCCTCCCTTGGAGACCCTAAGAACCGACCCCTCCTGAGCTCCATGCAGATAGTCCCTTTGGAAGAAGTGCCGGTGATCAATGAGTACCCTGATGTCTTCCCAGACAGTTTACCCGGAATGCCCCCTGATAGAGAGATTGAATTTCTATAGAGTTGCTACCCGGCACAGCACCCATATCCAGAGACCCTATAGAATGCGGCTAATGAGTTAGCCGAAGTGAAAGAGCAGATAGAAGAACTTGAGAGCCTAGGTTTTGTGCGACCTAGCACATCACCTTGGGGAGCTCCAGTGCTCCTAGTGGAAAAGAAGGATAAGACCAAGAGGATGTGCGTTGATTATCGCGCACTGGAATGGAGTAACATCAAGAATAAGTATCCTCTACCAAGGATAGATGATCTGTTGCGACCAGCTGCAAGGAGCTAAAGTTTTCTCTAAGGTTGACTTGAGATCAGGATACCACCAATTGAAGATCAGATCTGAAGATATACCAAAAAACCCCAGCTTTCCTAACCGATATGGATAATAATGAGTATACGGTGATGTCCTTCGGACTCACTAATGCTCCAGCTTTCTTCATGAGTCTTATGAATAAGGTATTCATGGAATATCTCGACAAGTTGTCGTGGTATTTATGGATGATATCCTAATCTTCTCCAAAGAACGAGCAAGAACATGTTGGACAATTTGAGAATGGTTCTAGGAAAGTTAAGAGAGCACCAGTTGTTTGCCAAGTACTCGAAGTGTGAGTTTTGGCTAGACCGAGTTGCTTTTCTCGGGCATTTTTCTGTGGTCACTGCCCAAGGAGTAGAAGTGGACCCGGGAAGTGAGAGACGTGCTTTCTTGGAAATCCCCGACTACGGTCACGGAAGTGAGAAGTTTCCTAGGTTTGGCTGGTTATTATCGAAGATTCATTGAAGGATTTTCAAGGATGCCAAACCCATGACAGAATTGCTAAAAAGGAAAAGAGGTTTGAATGGAGTGACGCCTGTGAGAAAAGTTTCATGGAGTTAAGAAAAGGCTGACTACCCCACCTGTGTTGATCCTTCCGGATATCAGGAAAGACTTTGAGGTATACTGTGATGCATCCCGACTAGGCATAGGCTGTGTGCTTATGCAGGAAGGAAGAGTGGTTGCGTATGCCTCAAGACAGTTAAGACCCCATGAGCTGTACTACCCGACCCATGACCTAGAGTTGTCAGCAGTAGTGCATGCCTTGAAGATATGGCGACACTACCTGGTTGGAAACCAGTGTGAAGTATACACCGATAATAAGAGTCTGAAGTACATCTTCACTCAGACGGAGCTTAATCTCAGACAAAGAAGATGGCTTGAGTTGATTAAGGATTACGAGCTTGGAATACATTACCACCCTGGTAGGGCAAATGTTGTTGCCGATGCCCTCAGTCGGAAAAGTCCCATTGGTAATGCCATCTTGACCCCGCCCCTTCAACCCGAACTAAGTCGAGAGCTGGAAAAGCTAAGGATAAATATGGTCAAGCCAGGAACGCTGGCGACTTTGCTGATTCAGCCTACCTTGGAGGACCGGATTCAGAGAGAAGCTCAAAAGTAGATGAAAGATTGTATCTCTAAAGGAAAGCATGACCCAGGGAAAAGCCCCCGAGTTCTCCATCGACAGCAAAGGAACTGTTTGGTTTGGGAAACGCATTTTGCGTGCCCGACAGAAAGGAAAAAAAAAAAAAAAATCCAAGACTTGATCTTGAGAGAAGCCCATGAGTCCGCTTATTCCATCCACCCAGGAAGTACCAAGATGTACAAGGATATTAAGGATCATTACTGGTGGCCTGGAATGAAGCGAGATATTGCCGAGTATGTCGCAGTTTGTGACATTTGCCAAAGGGTTAAAGCAGAGCATCAGAAGCCAGCAGGATTGCTTCAGCCCTTAAGGATACCCGAGTGGAAATGGGAAGAAATAGGAATGGATTTCATCGTTGGATTACCTAAGACCCCGGCAGGACATGATCCATCTGGGTAATAGTGGATCGACTGACCAAGGTCGCCCACTTTATCCCGTCAAGACAACCTACCCGGCCAAGAAGCTAGCCGAGCTGTATCTGACCAAGGTTATCTGCCAACATGGAGTCCCAAAGAAGATAGTGTCTGACCGAGGAGCTCAGTTCACCTCCCACTTTTGGCAAAGTTGCATGAGACAAATGGCACTAACCTGAATTTCAGTACCGCATATCACCCTAGACGGATGGGCAAACCGAGAGAGTCAACCAGATCGTGGAAGATATGCTAAGAGCATGTGCCTTGGATTTTGAAGGAACCGGGATCTCTGTTGCCTATGCCGAGTTCTCTACAATAACAGCTATCAAGCCAGTATCCAGATGGCCCCCAATGAAGCTCTATATGGACGCAAGTGTAGAACCCCACTCTGTTGGACAGACGTAGGAGAAAAGATGGTTTTTGGACCAGACATTTTGAAAGAGGCAGAAGAGCGAGTTAAGGTTATCCGAGAGCGCTTGAAGACAGCCCAAACCCGGCAGAAGAACTATGCAGATAATCGGAGACGAGAGCTCGAGTTTCAGATAGGAGACCATGTGTATCTCCGAGTATCACCCCTACGAGGAACAAAGAGATTTGGAATGGGTGGAAAGCTAGCGCCTTGTTATATCGGACCTTACCCTATCGTCGACAGACGCGGAGTAGTGGCGTATCAACTGAGGTTACCCGAAGAACTCTCTGACGTCCACGACGTGTTCCATGTGTCCCAGTTGAAGAAATGTTTTCGCATCCCAGAAGAGCAAGTTCCGTTGGAAGAGATCAACGTACAACGCAACCTTACATACAAGGAACGCCCTATTCGGATTTTGGAGACAAGGGACAGACATACAAGGCGAAAGGCAATCAAATTCTGCAAGGTGCAATGGAGTAACCATTCTGAAAACGAAGCTACATGGGAACGAGAAGATCGCCTTCAAGCTGAGTACCCGGAGCTCTTTGCCAAGTAGCCGAATCTCGGGACGAGATTCTGTTAAGTGGGGGAGGTTTGTAACGACCCGCTTTCCTTTTCCCTGTTGTAACTGGTTTTCTGGATCTTAATCTTTTCCTATCCTGTCAGCTGTGCCTCCGTTTTCCCTCTCCCCGGCCAGCCGACTACCTTCTCTTTTGTGTCGAGTAGAGTTGCTACTCAGTCCTTGTATCCTGCCCTTATCCTTGTCTTACTCGGACCTCTTTGCTGCCGAGTGAGCACGGTGATGTGGCCGACTACCTTGTTGAGACCTGTTGCTTCTTTGTCCCCCGAGTTGCACCCACCCGTTGGACGCCGACTACCGAAGTAGTGAAGAATCAATCTTCACCTAACCGCAGTATCGCTTGGACCAGTGGTCAGTCCGAAGCCCGGTCAGTGAGATTTCTCCAACCTGTCCTAGCCTTGACCTTAATGTCTCATCGCAGCTACAGTGCCTGCCAACTCCTCTGACCAGTTGGACTCCAAAGTCACTTCCTGTCATATCCCTGTCAGTTCATCTTGACTTCCTTGCTCCACCCGTTGCCCAGCTCCACCGTGCCTCAACCTTGCACGTCGGCTATATATATATATGGCCAACCGTGCCCCCTTCTTCCTTTGTTTTGCAAAACTGGCCAGCTCCTGCTCTGCTAAGTTTCATCCTCTCAAGCTTTGGAGCTCTGTCGCCTGGTCGCAAGCCTGGTTCAGCCGACTGCCCCCTTTTCTGCAGCCGACTACTTCTTGATCCTTTTTCTTGGTGTTTTACTTCTCCTGCTTATCAGTGTTTTTCTGCTTGTTCAGAACCTGAACCGGTGGACGATCCCGAAGCCACCTTCGCCGAAGAAGACCCCTCCTTGGAACAAGGCAAGCCTCTTTGATCATATTGTTTCCCATATATGCAAAACTATGTTGTTTGGAAATATATGCATGCTTAGTTACACCTTTTTAAACTGTTGCCCTCGGTTATGCAAGCGCAACCGATGGACCCGCCCAGTAGTAGCACTTATTTGGTAGGATGTTGTTATATTTCCCCCTTGAAGAGCCCACAAATGGCACGCTAGCATCCTATCTGAGGATACGATGCCGAGTAAAATGGCTTAGCTCTGCAACGTTGTTTGTCGTTGGAAAAATGATGGGTTTTACTAAACAGTTTGGAAAACCCGATACCTTGTGTATCGGCCGCGTTTGTGAAATAAAGGAAAGATTGTGAAAATCTTGATGTACAGAGACAGTGCCTGTGTGGCTTGGCTATGTATTATCATTAAGGATCGATTCCATGGCGTAGATTTGTTTGTCAGTGATTTGTGAAAAGTGTTTGATGGAAAGGGAACCGTGACCTGAGTTTGCGAGTAAGCAAACGGAAGGCCTGGTGGCCAGAAACGGATCTGTGTGGTCGGGGTGTTAAGCACCATAAACAGTGTATGAAAAGTAAACAGGATGAAGATCATGCTCCCGGGGTAGCCAGGGCAGCAAAGTTTAAGCCCGGGTTGTAGCCAGGGCGGCAATTCAGTCTTCGGGTTGTAGCCAGAAGACGGTGATGAGCACGCTCCGGGTTGTAGCCAGGGCAGCAGTGTTCTAGCTAGCTGGTTGTAGCCAGCCTAGCGGGCATTTAGTGCCATGATCATGCTCCCGGGTTTAGCCAGGGGCAGCGATGATGAGCCCCGGGTTGTAGCCAGGGCGGCCCGACTAGCTAGCTGGTTGTAGCCAGTGTAGCGGGCATCAAGTGCCACAGCTGAGATTTGGTTGTAGCCGAGTCTCAGGGTCAACGAGTGGTTGTAGCTACTCGGGAGATAAAGGACCAACAAAGGCAAAGTAAAAGATAATAAGAATATGTATGATTATGCTTGATTCTTTAAGTGGTGAGTTGTTGAAAAGCAACTTGCGGAATGGATGGAGGCGTGAGCCTCTGTCCGCCAACTAAAATTTGGAACTCACTAGTGTTTGCAAAGAAAAGAGTTTAAGAAGGCAGTCTTTCGCAAATGAAACCCTTAGCTCTTCTTGTCTAACCAACATGGCATCATTCCCGGCTTGCTGAGTACGAAAGTACTCACCTTGTTCATATATATGTATAGTAGGTTTTGGAGTGGAAGACGAAGATCCGACTGCTGCCGAGTTCCTCCAAGACCAGGCCGACTACGAAGACCTCTGAAGTTTCGAGCCTAGTTCCCAACCGAGCCTGGGGAGTAGTTTTGTCCAGCTTCCGCTCTGTTCTGCTGTTTCGCTAGTTTACCAGTTGATTATTTTGCCCATCCCGGGTCTGTCCTGGATGGATCTCCTTGTACGTATATGTAAGTACTCTGTTATGTATTATTGTAACTCTGTGTTGTATCATTGTTGTGCGTACCCGACTACTGATCCTGGGATCGGGTGCCTTATGCACATGGTGGCCTTCCACCTAGTCGGGAGGCGCCACAGCAGCAGCGGGGCCAGTGACAAGAACGCGGGCGGCGGCACTCGCGTCATCACCAACCACGCCGGCCACCTCACCATCGACACCGGCGCATGGTACGCCGGAGCTCGACGTTGTTGCATCACTTGTGGCAGGGGTTTCTCCTCTCCTAGTGGGTGGAGATGAATCCCACGATGGCCCTGTCCGGTACAGGCACATCGACGACATCATAAAGGAGGAGCGGCGTGTTGATTTGGAGGAAGAAGAAGCCGACGAGGGAGGCATTTTGATTGGAGACGGAGGAGCCGTCGTGCTATCACAAGGCAGCTGGCCAACCAGAGTGGGATGATGCAATGTGCAAGGAGATTGAATCCATCGAGAAGAATTCAACTTGGTCGCTGTCAAAACTTCTGGTTGGGCACAAGGCGATTGGTCTCAAGTGGGTTTTCAAATTCAAAAAGAACCCTGAAGGAGAGGTGATCAAGCACAAGGCGCGGCTAGTCGCAAAAGGCTATGTGGAGCGCCATGGTATCGACTTCGAGGAAGTGTTTGCGCCACCCGCCTGCCTCGACACAGTACGTGTCATCCTCGCCGTAGCAGCAAATCGCGGGTGGCAGGTGCACCACCTGGATGTCAAATCGGCGTTCCTCAACGGTGAACTGCAAGAGGAAGTGTATGTTGCACAACCTGAAGGATTCACGGTGAAGGGCAAGGAGCAGCTTGTGTATCGGCTACACAAGGCGCTCCACAGACTTCGGCAGGCGCCACACGCTTGGAACGCACGCCTCGACTGGAGCTTGAAGCAACTCGGTTTTGCAAGATGTGTGCAGGAGCAGGCGGTGTACACCCGAGGCAAAAATAGCACCGGCGTCATCGTCGGGGTGTATGTGGATGATCTAATCGTGACCGACCAAGATCCCTCTGCAATTGATGAATTCAAGAAGCAAATGATGGCCGAGTTCGAGATGAGCGACCTCGGGCTCCTACACTACTACCTCGGCATCGAAGTGGCGCAAGGTGATGACGGTATTTCTATCAAATAGGTTGCGTACGCCAAGAAGGTGCTGGAGCAATTCGGAATGTTTGAATGCAACTCCACCAAATACCCCATGGAGCCGAGGACGCAGTTCCACAAGGACGGCGAGGGACACCCGGTGGACGCCACGGAGTACCGCCGCATCATCGGGTGTCTCAGGTATCTGCTCCACACCCGACCGGACATGTTGTTTGCGGTCGGTGTGGCGAGGAAGTTCATGGAGCGGCCGACCGTCATGCACTACAAGGCGGTTAAGCAAATCTTGAGGTATTTGAAGGGAACCATGCACTACGGCCTAGTATACAGCAAGAATGGAGGCGTCGAAGTGATCTTCAGCTACACGGACAGTGATCTCATAGGTGACTTGGACGATCGCAAGAGCACGGGCGGCATGGCGTTCTACATCAACGAATGCCTTGTCGCGTGGAATTCACAGAAGCAGAAGACAGTGGCGCTGTCGTCGTGTGAGGCCGAGTTCATGGTGGCAACGGCGGCGGCATGCCAGGCGCTTTGGCTCCAAAGTTTGTTGGCCGAGCTGACTAGGGAGCAACCGAAGCCGGTAAAGGTGTTCGTCGACAACAAGTCGGCGATCGCGTTGATGAAAAGCCCAGTGTTTCATGGACGCAGCAAGCACATCGACACCAGGTTCCACTTTATTCGTGAATGCGTCGAGGGAGGCCAGATCATTGTCGACTTCGTTCGAACAGAAGATCAGCGAGCTGATTCCTTGACGACAGCATTGCCGGCGGCAAAGCTGGCGACGATGCGGCATCGACTTGGTGTTCGCGATCTAGGGTCACACTGGGATTAAGGGGGAGATTGTTGAGCCTTTACTCCCTGGTGGCCCCATGAAGCTCGCATTGTTGCAGATGCGCGCTACAAGGCAGAGTGGCCGCGTCTTCCGCAGCGTGCGCTTGTGGGCGAAGATGGTGCGTAGAGTGGAGACCGAGTTATTTGCAGAAGTAGTTTTGCACGTTACAACTTTGGATTCTTTGATGTTGTTAGATGCATTATAAATAGCTAGAAGACTCATTTGCAGTTTGTAAGTTCTCCAGTATTTTGTTCAAAGAAAATACAAGGAAATTGCCCCACAAAATCTTCTCTCGCACACACTCTGTTTCCTCTGTTCTTGCGTTACTAGAAATTTTCGTTTCTGATACAGTGCCAAGCCCGAGAGAAATTGAGAGGTGAGAGATCCTGCCATTCCAACAAGAAATGTGCGGGGCGACTCATCTGATCACCTTGGCCGGCAACGCGGCGCGGGGCGGGCCTGTCCAACTCCCGTCACGCTTGCATCCTTTTACGATCTTGGCGACAGATCCGGACACTCACGCATCACTTATATATAGACGAAACACCCAACTATTCCAGAATAAGCGCGGCTACAAGAGCATGGCCGCGGCGACACGCAGCGAGGAGCCGGCGCACGCCGCCCAGGTGCCGCCGCTGAGACCGCGCAGGCTGCCGCTGGTTCTGGTGCCTCTGACCCCGCCGGGGCCGCCCATGTAGGCCCGTGCCCCGCCTCGGCGCGCGCCCATCCGTGAAGTTCAGAGGCTCGCCACGCAGAGCATGACAAGGACGAGCGCGCAGACGCGCAGGAACGACGACTGCCTTATCTTCTGTGTTGTGATGATCTCCTGGGCTACAGCACAGCGCAGAGGCAGATTTTCTTGTGTGATATCTTCGTCTTCGCCTTCCAGCTCGGCGTTATCTTGTCATTGCGCGGGTTGCGGCATGTATTTATACACCTCGGATATGGTCGGTTTGGCTCAAAATATTTTGAGCAGAATGCACAACAGTCCTCCCAGATTAGTCCTATATGTTTTAATTTGATTTATCGAATTTGTGCTTCTGCGCTGTGTTCTTTTCCTTCCTTTCGACAAGAATCTGTCTCCTTTTCGGTGTCTTTACAGACGAATGGACGAGAAACCTGTAGACTGTACTGTTCTACACCTGAGGTTAATGGAATGATTGGATCATGGATGCGCTAGTATGGGTTTTTTCTTTCATTTTTTTTAGCCTAAGTAAGTTATTTGCCAGTCATTGTGGACTACCTCATTGATGTTATCTCAAGCGTAATCACCGAATTTTCTAAGCGCTTCCCTCTGCATTGAAGGTGATAACGTTGCAAGTCTATTAACACGGATTTGACGATACAAGTCGGCATACGGTCCAACGCGGATGCATTACCAATTATCTGAACGAACAAACTTTTTAACAATGGCTAATGATCCAGCATTTTTGAGATGGAACCTTCCGAATAAAAATACATTTCACTTATATGGAGACTCATCCTCTATTTCTTATATATAGTGACAACCAACTAACTGCATTAATTGTTATAAAGGAGCCACGCCATTAAATTGTGCTAGCCATTGTATTGAATGCACTATGAGATATCAACAATTAGATCAATGTCATATCAGCAGTCCGATCAATGTTTCACAGTGAAGAGCTAAAATCCTACTACAACACACCGGATATCCACTAGTTTACGTACATGCACATGCCAGTTATGTTGGTGGTTATCGAAGCAGGGACCCCGCCGGTCCTCCATGTGTCAAAGACACCACGCAATAATTAACTTACAAGGAAGGAGATTCTTTGAAGCCAAATGCAAGTTATTGAAGACTCTTCAGTAACTCGAAGACGCACTTGTGGGAATCCTACCAAATGAGCTGAAGATGAAGCTCGCGACAACTCGAAGGGTTTTCGATATATCGAAGAGCGGTCAGCTCGGAGCAAAGTGCGCGGTGGGTAAAGCCATGAAAGCAACAAAGTGTTGAAGCATCCAAGCGAAGACCTCGAATATTTCTGATCAAATACCCGAGAACGGAGAACCACAAGTCACGCAATGCCAGAAATCCCGCAACAAGCTCGGCTCATGAGCCGAAACCATAGGATATTATATTAAGAGAACTAGAATGGTAACCCGCGCGAATCCGTGGGCATGTATCTTAGTTTAGTTGGAAAGCAGATGTAGCAAATTAAGTGCAAACTAAAACTAAAATATTTTTCTTTTTCTAATTGAATGTTTATTGACACTCTTTTCTTGACAAATCTCAAAAAATGCTATTGCTAATGCATGTGTGTTATGTGTACGCTAGGCCTTACTCTATGGTTCAGATACACTCGCACACCATTTGTGTGGGGAAAAAATCTCTGTGTTCCATAGTCCAAACAAATTCATTGTAAATATTTTGTGTCTAGCATGAAAATTATTTGGTATCTATGATCCTCATGCAGCTTCCATTCAATTTGTCCCATATTGCATAATTAATGCCCAAATATGTCTATTGTATCTTCTTCCATCCCTATCTGACCTTTATTAATACATTATTCTTAGCTTATCAAGATTAGTTCGCTCACCCCATCCTCCTCTCCATGTCTCTCTTCCCTCTCTCTCTTGCGTTTTCATATGAAAATCTATAACTTCTAAAGTCCAAATAAATTCATTACAATTTTTTTTATGTATAGCAAGGAATTTCAGCACCCTTCAAAAGACATCATATACTTATTCAATCTATGATATACTAAAAATTTATTAAGAACCCTTCAAAATCCATTAGATGGCAATGTAGAATATATTTTAGAGTATTTATGTAATAGATCACCCGACTTTGTTGTGTCATTTGAGCACATTTCAAAAGATTCGTAAGTAGTTGCATTATTGCATCTAACTGAAGGTATAATTATGATGTTATTTGTAGTTAAATTTGTTCTTTTTAACTTAGATATTATATATCTAATTTAACTATTCATATTTAATTTGTAAACTAATGTATGATGATGCAACCTATGTTATCAAATTATTTCATGATTTTTATGGCAATTTCAGTGACATGCAAAAGCGTAGGAGTGTGGTCCCTGGATAAATTATTCTTTTACATAGGAATATTTTTCACGGTTGAATTTATAGTTTTTCGAATATTGTCGATCTAATTTACCTAGACATGTTTACAGAATGATTTACGATGACATAACATATGCTGTATTTTTTATAGTGTTCCATTGCTATTTGGTTGTCATGCAAAGGATAGGGGTCTATGTCCAAACAACGCATTGTATTTTTTTTTATATAGCAAAAGATGGGCAATACGGATCTTGAATTATATGTTTAATTTTAAACAAAAAATATTTTGAACAAAATAGATATTAGATATGTTGCTTATAAATTATGGTCATTTAACTATCTAATTATCCATTGTTTCTACCTAAAGTTGGTAGCTACAAAATAAGGTGGGGGCAAGAAGCGAAGGGGAGATGAGGGGGAAAATTTTGGTGCAGTTGGGTTGCAAAAGCCATCTACTGCAGCCCTACCCTGGATGGCAGACACATGGAGAAACTAAGGATCCAACGGTTCACTCAGCTTGGCACCAAAGGTTCAGGCAGATGCGACCAAGACACACGCGGCTCGCTTGGTTTGGCTCTCAGAGGACACAGCCATAGCAGCCGCCATGGCAGGAGGAGGAGCTTGACAACGGCTTAGAACTGCCCCATGGCACCGTCCCATGAGGATGCCCTCAGCATCGTCGATGTGCACCCATACCACTGCCCCTCCGGCAACGTCTCCTCCCCGAGTCCTCATCCGATGGAGACAGCGGCTGCAGGAGGAGCTCATAGTTGAAGTACTCTGACAGAAATTCCATCCTCTCCTTGTCAGCACCGAGTCCCCCAGCGGCACTCTCGTGTTAGCTCCCACATCAGGTCCATCCTCTCCACATGTCTTGCCATCACTTGGCTGTTGCATCCACTCGACTTCGGCGTGTCTTTTGCCTCCATGTCATCCGTCGTGTGGACGACAGGGACGTGGCACTTGGTGAGGAGGATGAGAATGACCAGGGAGGGGAGGGGAGTGGAGGAGACATGGGAGACGAGTCGAGCTGAGCCGAGTGAGCTGCATGCTTCCCAGACTCCTGGTCACACCTACCTAGAGCTCTGGAGCCGAGCTGAGTTAGAGTTGTCGGATCTATGTCTTCTTCACGTGTCAGCTATCTAGGGTGGGGGTGCAGAGGAGGCTGTCCACAGGTGAGGGAGTGAGCTGCGTGTATCTTGGAGTCCTCAGATTACCTACCTAGAGCTCTGGAGCCGAGCCAAGCAAGAGCCATCAGATTCGTATCTTCTCCACGTGCCAGCTATCTAGGGTAGGGGTGCATAGGAGGTTGTTTGCACACCGGCTGCATCATTTTTTTTTTCTAAGAGGGGGGGGGGGGGTTGGTTTGGAGGAGGGAGGAGGCATGTAGTATGCACTTATGTTTGCACTGGAGGAGTGGGAGGTGGAGATGAATGGGACTTTGTTTTCTTTAACACAAATTTAATGGTTAAAAATAATGGGTTAACTGAGAACTGATGCTAGATGTTTTGCGTTTGTATATGAATTTCTAGTATTTTTCTTAATTTATTGGAGACTTGATATGTGGCAGCTTAGGGGCACTATAGAGAATGGACCATCATATATCATAATGTCTTATTATCGGTTTCTTTATAAAGAATAGTATGCTTCAAAAGAATTAAATTTGAATATATGATTCCAAAGTTATAGCCGTTTAAAACATAGTTACATCATAGGACTTAAATCCAACTAATATACCTAGAAAAGGAGAGAGGGGCTAAAAATAATATGTCCATCAATTTAAGTGAAAGTAAAAGTATGCATGCTTTTTCCTCACATTTTTGGATTTTCTTTATTTTATTAGAGGATTCGATAGAATTTGTAAGAGCGTTCTAGAGCATGTTTAGTGTGATTACAAATTTGATATTTCATTTGATTTGATTTAAAAGGTACTTATTTGTAGGTTACTTATCAAATTATCAAACCATTGATGCCATGTGTTGAACGGCTAGTACATGTATACCTACAGGACATAACTTTTTTTTTCTGGAGGGTGGTGCGAGCCTGCTGCGCGTGCAGGGCACGAAGCTGCCTCCATCCAATGCACTATGGCAAAAAAAAATCGCATGAGGTAGTTGGACTTTGCAGGCTTTGGCTAGTTAGATTGGATAGACGTCACTCCCCTGGTTGAGATTAGCTTACACTTATAGATCAAATCTATGGCCAGAAATAATGCCCTATCAATTTAAGTGAAAACTAACGGTTGGATATTTTATTTTTTTCAAAATTTTTAGGATTTTCTCTAATTTATTAGAGTGATATATGATAGTCTAGAAGAGCCATAGAAAATATTTAATGGACTTTAGTATAAAAATTCGTAGCGTTTCCTGTTGTCCGCGCGTTGAATCGCCCGCGATCGTCGCGCGGCCGAGTCCGTCTCCCGGGCTATGCATGGCGCGTCGGTCTTTCCCTCTTGGCGCGCGCTCCCCCTTGATCCCAGGCCCACAGTCCCCTACACCCTCCTGACGTGGCCCGCTCGAGCTTGCGCAACGTACACGGTGCAGCATAGCCTGACCAGGATTTCACGTACCTGAACGAGATACATCGGTAGGAGAAACGGATCTCCTAATCACAAGGAGACAAAAAAATCTAATCACAAAAAGACAACCTTGCGAAAAAAATCAACATGGATTTTACGTTCTTCCTGCTTGAGTCAAACTAGAATGTACGTTGCATGTACATTTAAAAAAACTCATATTGCATGCATGTAAAATTAAACTTTGTTACTGCATTAATTCCACTCGCATAAAATCTCACTGAGAAAAGTAAAAATATATACAATGTTATGATTTCATCACACATTATGGATATGGTAATTGTCAATTCATATATACTAAAACTAGATGCTGCATGCAGTGTATCCTATGGGCTTCAACCAGGCTAGAAAAAGTCTGTTTTTTTGGATCTTTACACTCGCTTGGACAGTACCTGTCCTCTTTTTTTTTAATAAATCATTGTTTTATTCTTTTTTGAAATTTATTCTGTTTTGGGTTAAAACACACTGACATGTTTCTTTCATGTACAAAAGCTACTTCATTGGGTGGACAGAGTATTGTGTAAATAATTCTGGTCCAATTGTTTTTCCTTTATTTCTTGGCTAAAAATTATTTTTGATTTACAGAAATACCCTTTAATTAGTTTAAGCCATTATTTGATGCCATAAAGTTGCAGTAAAATTTTTTTATGTATTTAAGAAAATTTCTTGTTTTGCAATATCATGATATCAAAACTTTTGGGGGTTGATCATATTTCTCCTGAGCTGGCTTACCGAAAGAAGGTGTTAAGGAAATTACTCCAAATGCTACAATTAAAAACACACATGTGTTACGCCATATGATTTAATTTCTACAGTTAAAATTTCCTTCACCCGTTGCAACGCACGGGTATTTTTCTAGTAATAGATAGATAGATAGATAGATAATGGATATTTTGGTTTTTTCTTTTTCCTATTAAATTTTTTATGGGATTAAAAATCTATTTATTTTAAGACACTGGGAGTATAATGGAATTTTTTTTATTTTTATATTTATTTAATAAAAAATTTACAAAACTACATTTTCATTTCAAAAATTTACAAAAATATACTCCCGCCGCCCTTTGGGAGGGCGATATCTCTGAAATCGCCCTCCCAGAGGGCGATATGATGACGTGGCTGACGGCCGTTGGCCGGCGGCCCACGGCCGTCAGCCATTTTGCAGGCGGCCCCCCGGCCACCAATAAACCGCCCTCTGAGAGGGCGGCAAGGGGGCCGCCTATAAAAATCCGGCTGGGGGGCCGGCCCTTTTACAGGCGGCCCCCTTGCCGCCCTCTCAGAGGGCGGTTTATTGGTGGCCGGGGGGGCCGCCTGCAAAATGGCCACCCCGAGCCGGCTATTTTGCAGGCGGCCCCCTTGCCGCCCTTTGAGAGGGCGGTTTATTGGTGGTCGGGGGGCCGCCTGCAAAATGGCCACCCCGAGCCGGCTATTTTGCAGGCCGCACCCTTGCCGCCCTCTCAGAGGGCGGTTTTGGGGCTGCCTGCAAAATCTGTCCGGACGGTCCGCACCCTATACGGACGGTCCGGACAGGCTACTTTGCCGGCGGCCCTGTTCGCACCAAAAACCACCGGGTGTGCCAAGAAGCTTGTTGATGATCTGGTTTGATGCGATTGAACATACGAAGGCCTGGGAGATCTGCTTAGCTCCAGTGCAGGTCCTAAAATCTTGAGGTTCGCAGGCGTGCCAGTCAATTTGACCTCGCAATTGACAAGGAGATGAAGAAATTTGATTACTGATCCAATCGGCCAGTAAGCCGATACGGATTCCTTCCAGCCGATCGCCGCTATGCTCGTGCCCGGGCCCTCGCCTGTACTTGCGCTCCCGGGTCCTTGCTTGTGCTCGCGCCCGGGTCAACAGCAACTGCACATCGGCTATCGGCCGATACGGGCTGATGTAGGCTCCTTGTAGCCGATGGCCGATGGCACCTGTGTATCGGCTAGGAAACCGATAGCGCTATGAGCAAATAGACAAGATGTCAGTATAACATGTGCATCGGCTAGGAGCCGATGATAAAATAGATAAGCAAGATAGTAAGCCAGCCGACTGCCAAGAAAACACATGTGCATCGGCTAGAAAACCGATGATAATATAGATGACAAACAGTAAGGATAATACAGTCGGCTTTATAAAAAGATAACCTATCGGCTAAGCACTCCGATAGAACGTCGCATATACACCGATCGGCTCGGCAAGGATAAATCTATTATTATCGATCTAGTAGTTCAAACCTAACTGATGCAGCACAGATCGATAATAGTAAAGGAACCTCAACGAGCCGATAGACCTAATGCAACTGTGATGAAAATAAACTTACCGGCTATACATTCCGATAAGACGCTTGCACAAAGGGATATCAGCCTAACAGGAATAATTTATCGCTAGCAGTTTAAGTAGGTCGACCCAACCGATGCAGCACAAACTGATGATATAACTACCCCCCGATAAACTGATAAAAACTATGCACGCGTGATGTGATATATCTGACCAGCTAGAGGTCGACCGAACCGATGCAGCCGTAGACAGATCCGATACACCGTGGTAAGCCGACTACCATAGACGACTAGAATATCGGACCTAACCGAGAAAGTCCTAGCCGATTGGTAGTCGGGTCGGTAACGAGACTTACCCTCTCGCAGGAGTTCGACCTAACCGATGCAGCCCCGCTCGAGAAGCAAGAACCCGTTGGTAAAGGGTGGCGGATGCGCCGAAGGTTGTATTGATCGATTTAATAGATTACAAGGTCCCCGTGCATACGTATATATACCCCGAGTTACAAGAGTCCTTAGCTAGGACACGAAACAGGACTTTCCTAACTAGAAAAGGAAACTAACAGACCTGATCGGACAGAGATCAGGTTTCCTAAAAGATAAAACTATCTAATAGATAAGATAAATAGCTGCCATAACGTGGTCTTCACGATTCCTTCCCAAGCTCGGACTCTTCTGGATTAGTTTCCAATGGGTTGATATCGCTTCTTTCCTTAACCGAACATGGTAACGACCTGTACCAAATTTTGGCGTTAACACATGCCCCAATTTCGGAGTTTGTTATCAAACTTCGAAATCTTCTGTTCGGGCCTTATCATTCCTTCCTGGCCTCCTGAAATCGGCTTCATGAACAAATACCTTCTGTACTAGGTGTGCTAGCTCTCAAAGTCTTCTGATGAAAATCTTTCCTTGATCGGAGCCAACAAACCTTGAATGCTAACTCGGCCAGCTGTGCATCGTCCAGATTAAACTATAACATCGGCTTCTAACATTACGAAACCCGCTGGATATATTCTGCGACTGATTCCTCCGGCTCTGTATTACCGATGTTAAGTCTATCAAACTCATCTCCTGACTTCCCATAAAGAAATACTTGTGGAATTGCTTTTCCAGATCGGCCAACTCGAACTGAGTAGGTGGCAATGAAGAAACCATGTAAAGGCCGCATCCGGATAATGATAACGGGAAGAGTCTACTCTCAAAGCTTTCTACAGCCGATGTGCTTCTCCGCACTGCGCCAGGAATCGGCTGACATGCCGTCCACTGTAGACACAGTTCATCTTGCCCTGAGAATTTGGAAAAGTCTGGTACTCTGTATCGGGTCGTGGCAACGAGCTCTATCAAACCCAACTGATATGGAGGCCGATATATAAATGTTTCCTTCTTCGGTCTTAGACCGAATTGCCTCTCTCATCACCTCTATGATTCTTGCTGATAAACTCTTTCGCACTTCTTGGATCTTCGTCGTGATAACGCAGAGGTGCTGAGTTTGTACCGATTCTGATTCTGATATTCCCTCTGATAATTGTTACTCAGGAAAGCTTCTGAATAACTCTGTTGATGCCCCCCGGTAATTTGGTGCATCGGTCTCCACTGCCTTTCTTTGATCAAGCTTCTGTAATGTGTTCATCAATATCCCAGATTGATCGTCAACGCATGATGAACTGCTTCATTAAACATGTCTTGGATCAGCTTTTTTTGTGAACTTGCAACAATGTACGGCTCGATTCACCAACCAGAACAGGCTTTGGAAATTGGGACTTTTGAATTGCCCTTGATCTGTCATACCGAAGGATTCCAGACAAAGCTTTGAAATTCAGCAATATTCTTGCTCCACTTGTTGTCTCTGTTCTTCGGTCAAGTCTTCCATTGGGTAACTGAGATTGTATCATCTTTGCTGACCTCTTTTTCCAGCCATTCGAAGTTCTGTTGTCCACCGGGTCTCAAAAACGTGTGTGTACTCAGTGGCAGCCCGATAGGCATATACTCCAGTGATGATATGAAGAATCGGGTCCAGGGCGTGCCAAAAACGTGTTTAACGATCTGGTTCGGCGTCTGGTGGGCACGCGAAGGGCTGGGAGATTCGCTGCTTAGCTCCAAGTGCAGGTCCTAAAATCTTGAGTTCGCAGGGCGTAGCCAGTCAATTTGACCTCGCGAAATTGACAAGGAGATGAAGAAATTTGATTACTGATTCCAATCGGCCAGTAAGCCGATACTTGATTCCTTCCAGCCGATAAGCGCCTATGTCTCGTGCCCGGGCCCAGGTCGCCTTGTGTACTTGGTTCTCGTCACTCCCGGGTCCTGGTGTCGGGTGGGGCTTGTGCTCGCGCGCCGGTCCTCAACAGCAACTGCACATCGGCTTATCGTGCCCGATACGGGCCTGATGTAGAGTCGCTCCTTTAGCCGCATGGCCGATGGACACCTGCTGTATCCGGCTAGGAAATTCCGATAGCGCTATGAGCAAATAGACAAGATGTCAGTATAGAGCATCATGTGCATCGGCTAGGAGCCGATGATAAAATAGATAAGCAAGATAGTAAGCCAGCCGACTGCCAAGGAAACACATTGTGCATCGGCTAGAAAACCGATGATAATATAGATGACAAACAGTAAGGATAATATACAGTCAGCTTTATAAAAAGATAAACCGTATCGGCTAAGCATCCGATAGAACGTTCGCATATACACCGATTCGGTCCGGCAAGGATAAATCTAATTATTATCGATCTAGTAGTTCAAACCTAACTGATGCAGCACAGATCGATAATAGTAAAGGAACCTCAACGAGCCGATAGACCTAATGCAACTGTGATGAAAATAACTTACCGGCTATACATTCCGATAAGACGCTTGCACAAAGGATATCAGCCTAACAGGAATAATTTATCGCTAGCAGTTTAGTAGGTCGGACCCAACGATGCCAGCATAAACTGATGATAAATACCCCCGATAAACTGATAAAAACTATGCACGCGTGATGTGATATACCTGACCAGCCTAAGAGGTCGGACCGAACCGATGCAGCCGTAGACAGATCCGATACACCGTGGTAAGCCGACTACCATAGACCGACTAGAATATCGGACCTAACCGAGAAAGTCCTAGCCGATTGGTAGTCGGGGGTAACGAGAACTTACCCTCTCGCAGGGAGTTCGGACCTAACCGATGCAGCCCCGCTCGAGAAGCAAGAACCCCGTTGGTAAAGGGTGGCGATGCGCCGAAGTTGTATTGATCGATTAGATAGATTACAAGGTCCCCGTGGCATACGTATATATACCCCCGAGTTACAAGAGTCCTTATAGACACGAAAACAGGACTTTCCTAACTAGAAAAGGAAAACTAACAGACCTGATCGGACAAGAGATCAGGTTTCCTAAAAGATAAAACTATCTAATAGATAAGGTAAATAGCTGCCATAACGTGGTCTTCACGATTCCTTCCCAAGCTCGGACTCTTCTGGATTAGTTTCCAATGGTTGATATCGCTTCTTTCCTTAACCGAACATGGTAACGACCTGTACCAAATTTTGGCGTTAACAGGCCCAGAGTACTGTCTGGACCGTCCGCACCCTATACGGACGGTCTGGACCGGCTAGTTTGCAGGCGGCCAGAGTACTTCCGGACCGTCCGCACTCTATACGACGGTCCGGACTGTACAAATTGTTGTTTCACAGTATATAGTCCGGACCATCGACAACCTTGCTATTCGCACGGTCCGCACTGTACAAATGTTGTTTTGCGTTATATAGTCTGGACCATCCTCATCCTGTCCGAACGGTCCGGACAGGCATATCTTGGTGGCAAGGAAGAGAAATACCCACGCTGCACACAGTAGTTACATCTCTACTTGGTTTATCTGTTTTAAAATTCCCTAAGGCATATAATAACGATAAACTAGAAACGTTGATGTGTCGTTTGTACTCTTGTATGGATAATTTCATTATGTTCGTATGCAATTAACGTGTGTTCGGTTGTCACCGCTCAGAATGTATTTTTCGCCGTAAAATTGAAACTGAAAAATTCATGTTTTTGATCAGTTTCGTCACAAACATAGATCGTAAACGATCGACGAGCGTAAATAAAGTAAAAGGGTTTCTTCAGTATACATAGAATTAAAAAACATGATATACAACAGACAAACTATCACTGATGCAACGTACTACGGGCCGGACCGTAACCTCTAGCCCTCTTTGTCTTCTTACCTGCGCTCGCACCTGCCCCTGGGAGTACGTTAGCCGGTCTGGTGGTACGCACGGCCAGCGCGGGTTGTCTGCACGGTGTGGCAGCTGGTGGTCCTGTGTCTGTGGTGGCAGAGCTCCTTCGAGCTGCGAGGCTGGTAGTATCTCCTGGATCTCCTCGCCCGATCCTCCAAGTCGTCCCCTCGAAAGATCCGGTGCCCAACCGCTGCCGCCTGCGGCCTGCATGGAGGAGCCAGCGCCAGCAAACATCCCCGGCGCTGTGTAGGTGAACCATGTACACCAAAATATTGATAATTGCAAACCAAAATTTGGCAAGGCAAAAAGCTTAACTTTGATATAACTGAAGGACCTCTCTGTGGTGGCCCGAGGGGCAGTTGTTCATGCCCACGCCCTGCGTGGAGGTGCCAGCGCCAGCAAACATCCCCGACGCTGTACGGTAGAACCATGTTCACCAAAATATTGATAATTGCAAACCAAAATTTTGCAAAGCAAAAATAAACTTTGATATAACCTTGAAGGACCTCCTATGGTAGCCCGAGGGGCAGTTGTCATGCCCGAGCTGCGCGTGTGGTCGTCCGTGGTACACTCCATGCGTCGATGTGCTAGCTCCAGAGGATGTAAGTACGGTGTAGCGAAAGCTGCAGGGAAGCATATTGATGTACAAACAGTACATGTCGTAGAAGGAAACATGTTATGAACCGATGGTTAGTCCCAGATTTACTCTGGAGGGGCCAGATGGCTGACTGGAACCCTGCAGTCGCACTCCTGCTCCTGCTCCTGTTCCTACTGGCCGTGGCTGTTGCTGCTGTACAATACGGGAGGTACCGCATCGACCGCACGACAAGTGAGGGCACGAATCACTGTGAGCATCGCCTGACGAATCCTCCCGAAGGTCGTCCTCTGCTCATCGCATTGAGCACAATCCCACTGTCCAATTCGTCCTGACGCCCGCGTTTACATCCAGCCTGAACCTGTCGCGCTGCGTCGGCCTATTTCAGATGTGACGTGAACATGTGTTAGAACTGTAGACACGTACAGGAAAATAGCAAAGTGCAAAGATAATGTGACGTACCGCGCCGGAAGTAGTCCCTGGTCACGGTGTCTAGGATACGTGTCCGTCTAGCGGCGACGTGTGGCTGTGGATCATCTGGGGTGAACGTTACGCGTGTGCAGGTACGGCCTGGTACCACGTGAGGTATGCTAGGTAGGCCTCCTCAGTGTATGCATGTATCGTCGTCGACCACTCCTCTGTCGCCAACAACCAGTCGTCCACGTACTTCTGCAGTAGAGGATACTACTGAACACCGGTTTGCATGTCCCCTACGATTATATCTATTTGCAGAGAGTGCATTAGACTATATTAAAATAGTTATAGTAATAAACAAAGATCGTAGTTGTACTAAACCGTGCACATCGCGCGGCACATCGATCTGCACGGGCACAGGGAGTACTGACGTAGTCCGAACTGTCGCAGCACGCGCTGCGGAGAGTGGGCTCGACGAAGATGTCGAACACCAACGGCACTCTCGTCATCCAGTACGCCTGGTCGCGCGCGTCAAAAGTAGAGAGTCCGAGCAGTGCACGGGCCGATGCCTGCGGACTATACGGCTCCCAGACGACGGTCGCTGGGCCAGCAGCCGATCGAACTCCAAAACGAATTCGGGGTAGGCCCTCCTAACCTGCGTGTGGGCGTAACGACGCTGCAAAATAGGAAAAGGTTAAACGTCAGTGTTTGTGCATAACTGCTAAATATAGAATTTCACATTTTGTACCTTACGTCGAACCATATGGTCCCCATAGTCGACCGTCCTCGGGCCACTGCCGTACAATCCTCCAAGGCCGCCTCGTAGGAAGAGTGCTGAATCAGAGGATGGCCTATCGTGAACCGCTCGGCCACCCATAGCTGCAGAAGGAGAGGGCAACCGGCGATAATCGCACCTGGATCGGTCTTTGTGCACGCGTCACAAAGAGCACGTACGTCGCCGCTAGCACAGCAGATCCCCAACTCCACTGCGTACGCGGCCGTCCTCGCCTGTCGGCGATCGCACGAGCGTAGTGGATCAAGTCCCTTGTCTATCCGCGTGCCCGTAGTGTGGTGAACATCACCCACCCGAATAGCCACAACAGGTATGCCTCCATGCTCCGCTGCACCGAGTAATCGTCGGCGTCATCGGCTAGCTTATCTGGCTGTAAGGAAGATTATAGTCAGCAGCTCTGTTGCTTTGTAGATCAGATGATTGTGAATGAAAGGAATCCGCGACTTACGGTGAACTGTAACAGCCAAGCCTGCGAGGGGCCGTTCATGGTGTAAGCGGTAGCGAACCCGGGTGTCCAACGTTCAGGTCGACGATGCACGGGCGCAAACCCCCGAGCAGTGATGTCCTGCGACCAACCTGCGCCCGTCGATCGGGCCCGACTGCGTCTCCTGCGAGGGGAAAGTCCTAGCAGGTACTGACACGTCCCCCCCCCTGGAGTGTAGAGTCATCTCGCCGCACGGTAGGTGGAACGTATGGGTCTCGGGTCTCCAGCGATCCACCAGTGCGGCCATAAGTGACCGATCAGCGTCCATCGCTTGGCGGATCTCTCTCGTCCGGTGCGGGGCTCGACTAGCCTACACAGCGGAAGAAGTCCAGCCTCACACAACCTGCAGAATATAGCATTGTAATCAATATTGGGAACATAGATATGCACAAATGATGTGAATGAATATTCGTACAGCTCTTACCTCTGACGGAACCGAGGATCTATCCGCAGGAGGTGACGTGAAGCCATGGACGGAAGGTGGGTAAGTGGCACCCTCCACGGCTGACAGGTAAGACCGATGGGACCGGTCGAGACCTCGGTCCAACAGCTCCGGTGTATCGTACGCCATACCTGCATCAAATAGAGAGTTAGCGTTAATTATTTTAAACAGTTTATAGCATTGTTACATGATAATAAAAAACAATAGGACGGTACAATATCTTCTATAACAAAGAAGTGTAGTATAGATTTACACTACCTGTAGCACCACTAATTGTTCGAGAACGCCTAAGACGGGGTCGTCTAGAAGTTGTGCCTTCACCCGTAGGATGCCTGCCATCAGCGCTGAACCCGACGGTCCAGCTTCCGCCGCACTTGGACCGGTTGCATTCTTTGGACATTTCTTATATGTATGACCTGTTTGGTCAACACCTTGAACAACATTTATGCTTCCACGGCTTCTGATTCATCATGTCATTATGGATGCGTCTTGTCTTGCGGCCGACCTCGTATATTCCTCAATTTTGTTGGGTCAGAATGTACATAGCTTGAGGATGCTCCATAATAAATGTACCGCAATACCGAAACCGTATATCTCTCCGCTCCAGGTTTATAGATTGCTTCTTTCCTGAAATAAGGTGAGACAAAATAGCGTGCTTCTATCCCGCACTCGACTGCTCGCGCAAATAACGTGAAGCATGGCTGTGAGCAGAGTATGTTGCGCACGAGCACTTGCAGGTCCCGTCTTTTCCTTCAGCACACACTCCATTGCACAACTTTTATTACGAAGATTCCGGCGCATGCCCTTGTCGACACACAATATTTCAAAACTCCTGTTTCTTTGTCCTGATTACAACACGATGATCTTCGGGCCTTTTACTTTATTTGCAACTCCTCAGTAGTGTGCCCAAAGAAAAGATTTGTCCTCATAGGGCTAGCTGCTCTGAACCGATCTGAAGTACTTTTAGTGTGCATGCAAAATAAATCAACTAATGCCCAACAAGGTGGCGAAGCCCTCGAACACACGCATCACCCAGTTATAAAGCCTCTGCCAAAATTTGTGTCATTATGCCAACCAGAACCATCCTTGTCATACAACAATGCCATTTCTCCTTTGCTCTATTCTCAATCCAATCTGAAAATTTTCTAACTAGATGCAGACCCTTCCTTCTCATAGAGGTCCGTCAGTTGATAAGATTCAAGAGCTTGTGGAGCCAATCCCCTCCAATGGTACCCTCCTGAATGCTATCTGAGTTTAGAGGTCAGTCATCCAACCTCCGCCAAATATTGAATTTCTTCTCTTGTTCTGCGCAAAGCCTCTTAAAAAAGATCATAAGTGCTTATCTATGTCTGTAGAAATAGCACCCATATGACGCAGCACCATCTGCTTTGACATCAGACCACCTTGGGAATCCCTTCTCACACATCCATACTCAATTCCTCAATGCACGCAGCAACCGCGTTCGTCAGTATAAGCATACGTTGTCTCATCGGACAACTGCAGACTAACCTTTCTAAAAACCCAATACCAGCTATCAGTGTTCTCACTCCAACAAAAGCAAAAGCAAACTTTTGTAAATGTTTTTCCTTCAACTCCAATTTCTGTTAAGATGCGCCCTCTGTACTTTCCGGTCAGAAATTGTCCCACGATCAGAGGAGGGGACGACAATAAGACAATGCTTGAATGCAAGCCTCATGCCAAGAATACTCGTGTGCAACATCTCTCC
>RYFJ01001794.1:0-133735 GCA_003991445.1 Oryza meyeriana var. granulata
ACAGAACAGACAGATTATATTGCCTTTACAGACCCAGGTCATCGAGGTTAAATCGCCTTCAGCAGTCGGCTTCGCTGCTGAGTCAGCTCCAGCCGCTTCCTCGCGAGGCGTCGTACTCCTCGAAAATCCTCCACCGATGCCTCAATGTCCCGCCCTCGGGAGATAGGACTTTTCATTGCTAGCGTCTGGGCCACAGGCGCGCACCGCCTCGTCTGAGCACCTGTCAGGGCACTCGGCCATCTCGAACGCACCTTATTATGAGGAATTCTGCTACAGCTGGTCCCACTGAGCGGGATCCATAAGGGTCAAAAAAAGGAGCCCCCTTCACGGACCCGACGAGGCCTTCCCGTGGACTCCGGATTGACTTATCTCGCCCGTGTAGGAACCGGTATGGCCGAACGTTGGTTCTCATGGCCTGCCCAGATCGGCCGGCAAGTAACGTGTCAGGTTCGCGCACACACGGATGCACTAATTATTGCTGAATCCAGATCGGGTTGAAGGACTTACTTTCCGTAGTTCAGACTCCCACCGGCCACGTCTCTCTCCAGTTCGGCCTTCTCCTGCCAGCACTCGACGACGGCCTCCTCTCCAAAACTCCGGACTTCTCCCTCAAAGTCCGGTGTATGGTTTGTCAGGTCGGCCTTGACTCTTTCCACGCTCAGGCCTTGGCATCTTCGGCCTCCTTCAGCGGCGGGACTCCTTCTCCCTTCGAGGTCTGCACCCACAGATTAGCCAAGAGGCCATCGCGCAGTAATACACCACCAAGCAGTCCGGATCGCGTACTGCGACTGATCTACACCAACGGTCCAAGTCGGGGAGATATGCTCGCAGATTTACTCTGGATTTCTCGGCACGGGCCCATGTCTCCAGCCTGAGCTCATCAGCACCGCTCTGTCAGACCAGCGCCTCCCTCGCTGTAGAGCGCCTCATCTCGGCCTTCAGATGCCCAGGACTGTTGTAATAATCGCGAGGGGGCAGCCATCGCGACCAGGATCTCCTGTCATCGCCTCATTCGCGGGTCGACGAGCTTCCTGCTCAGACAAGGAACAAACGCGACAGAGTCAACATCAGAGACAAGAAGATTGCAGGAGCTTCACTACACGAATTCCGATACCCGCGACCCTTGGGACCGTTCGATTGCAGCAGCGGGCAGGTCTCCCACCTCTCTACCTCGCGACGACCTTCATCGAGTCGGAAGCCTTTTCATGGTGCCTACGACGTGGTCCCAGAGGTCCGGTGGCATTTCACACGTGGCGGGGCTTCGATCCAGGCAAATGTGGCATCTCAGGGGCGCCGCCAACGGACGACGAGATGCGATGACGATACCATGGATGGCGGACGGGGTCACTGGCACCGGCGTCGCCTCCCCCTACAACCATGGAGACCGCTCGCGGGGGTCGCCCCCCGCCTTCCGCTGACGTATGGTGCCTCGGGGGCTGGGGCCTCAGTTTCAACAGCCACCCTCTCGGTCGAGTGGCCAGGTAGTGAGCCCATGTAGTACGGAGGCCACCTCCCGTCTTTCACGCACAGGACTGGCCGCCAGCCTCAGCAGGGTGTTCGCTGCCTGCCGCTCGGCTGTGGGGACGGACTCTCACGCAGAGCAGATGGTTGACCTTTTTGAGGGTCGATTATCGGCACCGCTTCCTGCACAACGAAAGCAAGACATCAGGACTGTATGTAACATACAACGACTACAAAGCTCGGAGTAGCGACCTCTTGGAAAACTCAGCTATCCTGCTAGCGTGCCCGTCCTCGGCGAAAGCGTAGACGGCACTCGCCACCGGTCGGTGTCCGACGCAGCAGGCATATCGGCCTGAGTCGGCCTCGCTCTGTACGTTGAGATTCGTTCCTCGCCCAATACGGCCTCTGCTTCTCGTTTGCCCCGTGCGGCGCTGTGGCTGAGTACCGACAACGTCGAGCCCAACCAGTGCTCTCAGCCCTGGGACTCGACCGCGGTGGCTTTGGCAGCGGTTGTCTTATCTTCACAGCTACGCTCACGGCACGCGCTGTCATGCCCCTCGCCCGATATAAATTGCTTCTTCACCCCTCTTGGAGTCCGGGTTGCAGCATCAGAGGGAACTCCTGGCCCTCTTCCTCGACGCACCCAAGACAAAGCGGAAGATCTTACATCAAATTCCTCATGCCACTACAATCAAGTCCGCACAGGATACCATCTCACGCAAGGTTGAACATCATTGTTCCACAGGCGTCACCACAGAAGAAAGTAGAAGGTACTTGGTCCGGCGCCGGAAGGATGAAGCTATAGCAGCAACTCGCGGTTATCATCTTCGTCAGGCAACGACCCCTTCGAAGAAGTAGCCTAACAACGTATCAGTTACTGCCCCCTGTCCGCGTCGCGCTGCTCACTCGTCTGGAGATCGTGTTTACCTCTGAAGGCCAGCCGAAAGGCTCTCAGCTTCAAGCGGCTGACGCAGCCTCCGTCAGGAACGACGAGCCACCCAGGGCCCGGTCAACGGCTTCCTTGAGGTCATCTATCTTCGTCAGCAAAGTTGCCTGGCCTAGTTCTTCAAGTTGGCTCACAAAGACCAGCTTGCAACACTGCGTCGCATACCATAAACGGGAGGCAAAGAGAGCAGATTGGCACAGTAAACCACTCCTTGTGCCAGCCCTTCAAGAAGATCAAGGGCAAATCGACTTATTGTTTTTCTTCCCGTCATCCTTAGTTGAAGACCAGGCCCCCCAATCACTGATATTTACTCTTGGAAGCTGGGCTACATCGCGAACAGTTGTCGGAAAAGAGATAAATGGGTCAACACCCAGAAAGCACTCGCAAAGATTAACATATGGAGATCTAGGATCGAGTTGGATTTAAAATGCACCAAAACTCCAGCCGTAGAAATCAAGAATACGGCGAAGAAATACAGACGACGGAAGACACAAACCAAAAACCGAGCAAAGAAAGAAGGCGAAAACTACCGTTTCACCACGGCGGGGTTGGCTCGACTCATCCCCTGCGCCGACCCCCACGGAATCACTTCGTTGGCTGGGCAACTTCAGCTCGCTCTCAGCCGTTCAGCTTCACGACCGCAAATCCAGAATCGGCCAAGAACTCCCTCGGCGCACCCGCCAGGATTGTCGCCTTCGGCATGACTGGAGTGTGAGATTTGGGGGAAAGCAAATCGGGGGCTTGGAATAACGAGAGATTGACAAATCGCCCAGTCTGGGTGGGGAACGGCTGCTGCTAACCCTAGCCGGCGGGAGGCGAAAGCTAGGCGCGAAGGTGGAAGATGAAGAGATTGGTGCTTTGGGGAAGACGATGGAATCTTTTTTCTCTCCCCATTCCTTTTTATAGCCTAAACCGACTAGATGGGCCCAGGCCTACACAGTGGTATTGGGCCGACAGATATGAGTTCCTACAGTAGCATGCTCCATGTGGGCCGCCCGCAGGCTGAGTTGAAATTATAGCGCTGGTGCTCACTCACGCAGGAATCGATGAGGTAAACAGATTATGCTTCATGAGAGCCTTACTGCTAAACAAATATGTTGGGTATCTGTTTATCCACCAGGTCTCGGGAATATCTTTATAAGGATCACAAGCTGGGTCTTCATTTAAAATTGGGGATGCAGGTATTCTCTCTCGAGTACACCTAACCACGCAATGGGATTTATTTTTCATAAAGTGGTACTCGGGCCGACATTGCGTGGCCATCAGTTGCCATGCAGCAACATATTCCAGCCGACATGACGCTGAAGAGTCTAACTTTCGAGTAGTGCACTACTCGGAGAGACTATAAATTTCTCTTCCCGCTGACATGATGCGGATGAGTCTAACTTCTGGGTGGGACGCCACTCGGGAAAACTATAAACACCCCCTTTCCAGCTGACATAACGCTGAAGAAGTCCCATATACGAGTAGTATCCTACTCGGCAAGACTATAAACACACATTCGACTGACATTGAAGTCGAAGAGTCCTTATACGAGTAGCCTCCTACTCGGCAAGACTATAAATTACATATCCGGTGACATGATACCGAAGAGTCTCATATACTAGTGGTAATCTACTCGGGAAAGACTTCCAGGTTAAAGATCTTTGACTTTTATGTTTAATTGTCTTCACAATAAGCACAAAGTCGGGGGCTACACCTAAAGGTGCACCTATTTCGGCGCACACTATTCATTTATCTACATGAAGCCCTTCATAGCCTCGCTGCCAGCTGACATGAAGCAGGACTCGGAAGACCATTACACTCGGACAAAGAGTAACTCGGGAGCATCGCAAACTCGGGTAACCTTCACCGGTGGAGATGAGCATCGGCAATCAGCTGTAACTCAACTCATGAAGGTCTAGGAAAAAAACAGGGCTACTGTGGGAGCCATGGGCCCCGGGGTACCTCACTACAAGCACATGGGCCACTCGGGATAGAGGATGGCCAGATCATGTAAATAGAGATAAGATAGCACCCGGCAGGGAATGGATCTGTGCCTTGTACAATTAAGGAAACATAGCCTTAGTCGGATAGGATTCTATCTCTAATAAGGAAATCCCTTGGTCGTATCCGACTGGGATCCTTACCATGTACCCCTGTCCCCTAGTATATAAAGGGAGGCAGGGCGCCTCATGAGGGCAACCCGAGATCATTGATCACAAATACACCTCAGAGGAATAACACCTCAACTGGACGTAGGGTATTACCTCACCTTGAGGGCCTGAACCAGTATAACTCCCTCGTGTTCCTCTGCAATCCACCGAATTCCAGTTCGCCGAGTACCCCCATAGTATTATTGCCGGTGCAAAGTACCGGGGGACAGGGTTACAGAGTAGGAATCCCAGTCGGACTCCGACCAAGGGATTTCCTTCTAGGAATACAATGTTCCCGACTAGGACTATATCCTTCCCTTGTCATATAGGGTTATGTATGCCGAGTCCTATTTTATCCCTGATTACAAGGTTAGGCATATCCTCTCTCCGAGTGGCCCAATAGCTTCTCATGAGGTACCCGGGGGCCCATGGCCTCCACAGCAGCCCCTGAGACCTTCATAGTTAAGTAACAGCTAATGCTGAGTGCTCATCCTCCACGGTGAAGAATTTTCGAGTGCATTGCTCCCAAGTACTCTTTGTTCGAGTGCTTCTTCTCTCAAGTCCTGCTTCATGTCTGCTAGCAATGAGGCTATGAAGGGCTTTATAGAAAAATATAAATAGTGTGTGCCGAATATGCGCACCTATTAGGTGTAGCCCCTAACTTGTGCTTAATTGTGAAACAATTAAACATAAAGTCAAAGATCTTTAACCTTTTAGTCTTTCCCGAGTAGTATACTACACGGTATGTAGACTCTTCAGCATCATGTCAGCTGGTATAATTTTTCCTCATGGCAATTGGTGGCTAAGCATGTAAGCCGAGTACCACTTCTTGGATTTTAACCCAATGTACATGAGAGATACCTGCATCCCCAATTTTAATGGAGACCAGCTATTGATCCTTATAAGGATTATCCTCAATACCTGGTAAATAATGTACATATCTAAACACATGTGTCCAGCAATTAGGCTTTCGTGAAGCATATCTGATTATTTAATCGGTTTCAGTAAATAGCATCTGCACTGTGATTTTAACACAGCTAGCAGTTGGCCTATAGGCATGCCATTTAGAAACTCATATCTTGTGGCCTAGTACCAAATCAGCTGGCCCAAGCCCACTTATCAGCACAGGCTCTATAAATGCAGGGAGAAAGAGAAAAGATTCCCTCATCTTCTCCAATCCGCCAATTGTTTCATCTTCCAGCTTCCGCGCTCAAATTTCGTGCTTTGTCTTGCTAGGGTTCACCTTAGCCAGCGTCTCCTGCTCGAAACTCGCGTGATTCCACTCCGCCGCATCCATCCCAAGCCTTCAACAGCATTTCCCCCAAATCTTCTCACTCCCAGCAATGCTGAGAGCTTCGTTCGAGATCCCAGAGATGTCTGCGGAAGCTTGGCCGATTTTGGACTACGGTCTAACGAAGCTGAAGTATTTGGAGAAACAACTGATGCTGCAGCGACAAGAAGTTATCCATTGGTGCACCGCCAAAGGGGAATCTATGCCAGCGCCCTGATCCGGTGAGACAGTCGCCTTCACCTCTTTCTTTTATCATGGTCTTGCCCTTCCCTCTTCGGATTTCTTCCGCCAACTTCTGTCTTTCTATCAATTAGAGTTGGTGAATCTGAATCCCAACTCCATCCTGTAAATCTCCATCTTTGTCACATTGTGCAAAGGTTTTCTGGGGGTGAAGCCCCATTTTAATCTCTTCCGATATTTGTTCCATATCAAACACCAGCTATCCAAAAATAAAGTCCAAGTGATGGGGGGAGCCGGTCTCCAACTCAGGAACAAAATGAAAAAGATCTATCTTCATGTTGCCTTGAAAACCTCCCTCAAGGGTTAGCATAGAGAATGGTTCTACTATTCCAATCTCGAACCTTCTCTGCCCCCTTTCACTGGTTCTCCACCAGTGGTTCTGCCCAGCTGGTCTTTCATACCAAGCTATGAAGAGATGGGCCAAGTATACCAGTTGGTGAAGAAGATAGATGTGCTGAAGAGCTCAGGGTTGACTGGTCCCTGGGTAGCGAGATGTTTCTTAAACTACTGCACTAGGCCTCTGAAGCTGAGAAGCTACTTCGGTTGGGATTATCAGGGCAAAAACGATCCAGTCGAGAATACCTGGACTTAACCTATAAGAACAAGGTGACCGATACCTTGCTCGGTTTTTTCATCAACAGGGTAGTGGAGACAGAAGACGCAGAGCACGCCACCAAAGCCTATAACGAGAAAAGGCCTCGGCCACAGGTAATCCTGAAAAATTGATGTTGAATTGCTATCCATCTGTGATGAATGTCTGTGGATTTCAGTCTTAGATTGCTCTGCAATGTATGATGTGTGTTGTTGAAACATTTGCAGGACTGTGAGGAATTTGATGATGACTCCCAAACCCTATTGGCCACCAAAACGAAGAAGAGACCAGCCAGCCCTTCCGCTGCCCAACCCAGCTCCAAGAGGGCTGGGAAGAAACCTATTGAAGATCCAGGCAAGAAAAGAGCTAGCCAGTTTAGCCCCCAGGCTGCCAAGCCCGAGACCATCTTCTCTAGGTCCGAGGCCAGCAACATCGAGCCCAAGGGTGGTGCCACCGAGTACCTCAATGCCCTAGTTGGCTGCACCAGAAACAGAGCCGACTGGGGGTAAATTGCCACCACCGACTACCACACCGACTGGCCCGACAGCCAGCAGCTCTCCAACGTCGATATCTTCTGGAGCCCCCTCGTGGAAGTTCAAGGTTTCTAAGAGGTAAGCAATCTTCAATCTTCCAAGGAATCTTGAATGAAGTGATAGTGCCTTGATATTTGTCATATTGTGCAGGAAGCGAGTCGACGTAGATCCCAAGGGGACTATGCCAGCTGCTCCTGTCATCGAGCCAACCCCAGCTGAGCCGACTTTAGCAATTGCTCCTGCCAAGCAAGAGACTGCTCCAGTTGCTGAAACTAAAGCAATTCTGACAGCAGGATCACCAGCACCGGCCAACCAGGTGGCAAGTGCTGTTGTTATTGTTCTAGCCCCTGAGTAAGTCACTGAAGCTCCTGCAGCTGCCAAGTTTGGAGCCAAGATCCCATCACCATCGATTTCTTCATCGTCTTCTGATGAAGTGGACCTCCCTAGGCTTGAAGCCCCCCGCATAATTTCCCGAGAATATTTCATTGGGTCACCCCCGAGGGAGTCGCAGAGAGCTACGAGCATGACGAACAGGCAGCATCGAGGGAGCACGAGGTCCTTCTATGCGCTACAATTGCCGTGTCTAGGGGAGTCCAGGTATGTAGCAAGTCTTGCCGCGTTGAGTTCTAGACAGTTTCCATTTGACCTGGTGCTCTGCCTTTTGACTCTGTTTTGCTCTAACCAGAAGATTGTCGATCGTTCAAAGAAAATGAACAAGGTCCTGACCCAGCTCGCCCCCTAGCTCCAATGACTGAGCTAGCTCCAAGTTGCCAAGGACGACCTAGAGTGGACTAGTCGAGAGAAGGAAACATGGCTGAGGGGAGCAGTTGACAAGCTTAGGGATGAAAAGTGGGCTCTAGCCGAAAAGATCAGAAGTAAGTCTTCTGTGTCATCTTCTCGAGTAAATCCTGAGTATATTTCCTCAGCATTGTTGATTCCCGACTACCTTGTTGAGTTTTGACTGCAATCTTGAGTTCTTGACTGTTTTGATTTGTAGCCCTCGAAGCCGAGTTGAAAACCCAAGCAGAGGAGAAGGCACAACAAGATATCAAGCTGAAGGAAATGGAGAACGCCAAAGCCTAATTGGAGAAGGCCAAAGCCAAAGTGGAGGCCGACTATGATAGTCAGTCTCCTGCCTGACAATAACCTTAATCCATTTTCTTTTCGCTCCAACTGCATGTTTTGGCTAACAAGTGTACTTATTGCTGCATCTGAACAGCTTCAAAAGCCACTGCCTAGGTCTAGTTTAATGCCTTTGTAGAGGAGATCAAAGTTGTCAAGGAGTCATGGGAAATCCTCATCGGATCTGTGAAGGGCTCGTTGACATTATGGAGCCTCACCATGTTGGAACCAGTTCCAGTACTGTCGATGTTTTACACCGGCAATATGAATATGGGGTTACTCGTCGGATCAAAACTCGGTGGATTGCAAAGGAACACGGGGAGGTTTATACTGGTTCAGGCCCTCGATGTGAGGTAATACCGTACGTCCAGTTGTGGTGTATTCCTTTGAGGAAATATGATTTTGGTGAATCTCTGTATGCCCTCAGGGGGCGCCCTGCCTCCCCATATATACTGGGGGACAGGGGTACAAGGTAGGAGTCCTAGCTGGATTCCAGCCAACGGATCTCCTGTTAGAGATATAACCTACCCGACCAGGACTGTATATTCCTTATCGTACAAGGCAAAGTCTGTCGGGTTCTATCATATCTCTAATTACAAGGCTAGGCCCATCCTCTATCCAAGTGGCCCATAAGCTTCTGATGAGATACCCGGGGCCCATGGCCTCCACAGCAGCCCCTGAGACCTTCATAGTTGAGTCACAGCTGATGCCGAGTGCTCATCCTCCACGGTGAAGATTGCCCGAGTGCATTGCTCTCGAGTACTGTTTGTTCGAGTGCTTCTTCTCCCAAATCCTGCTTCATGTCAGTTGGCAGCGAGGCTATGAAGGGCTCCATGTAAATGTATGAATAGTGTGCGCCAAATAGGCGCACCTATTAGGTGTAGCCCCTGACTTTGTGCTTAATTGTGAAAACAATTAAACATAAAGTCAAAGATCTTTAACCGTGTAGTCTTTCCCAAGTAGTATACTACTGGTATATGAGACTCTTCGGTATCATGTCAACCAGAAATAATTTATAGTCCTTGCCGAGTAGCATGCCACTCATATATGAGACTCTTCAGCTTCATGTCAGCTGGAAAAGGTGTTTATAGTCTTTCCCGAGTGGCATCCCACTCGGAAATTAGACTCTTCAACGTCATGTCAGCTGGAAAGGATATTTATAGTCTCTCCCGAGTAGTGCACTACTCAGAAGTTAGACTCCTCAGCGTCATGTCGGCTGGAAAGAGATTTGCCCATGGCAACTGTTGGCCAAGCATGTAGGCCGTGTACAACTTTATGAAATTCAATCCATTATGTGGTCAGGTGTACTTGAGAGATACTTGCATCCCCAATCTTGATGAAGACTAGCTTGTGACCCTTATAAGGATATATCTTCAATACCTAGTGGATAAGACAGATACCCGAACACATGTGTTCAGCAATTAGGCCTTCATGAAGCATATCTGTTTACCTCATCGGTTCCTGTTGGTAGCACCAACACTGTGATTTTAACACAGCCAGCGAGCGGCCCACATTGAGTGTGCTATTGTAGAAACTCATATCTTGGTGGCCTAATACCAGCTTTGTAAGCCCAAGCCCATGAATCGGAAATGGCTCTATAAAAGACGGGGAGAGAGAGAAAAGATTCCCTCATCTTCTCCAATCCACCAGTCGTTTCGTCTTCCAGCTTCCGCGCCGAAATTTCGCCTCCCGCCTCGCTAGGGTTCACCATTGCTCGCTCTTCCCCATCGAAACTTGGGTGATCCCGCTTCGTCGCGTCCATTCCACACCTCTAGCAACATTTTCCCCACATCTTCTTGTCCCCAACCATGCCGAGGGCTTTAGATTTCGTGGATGCGTCGGACGAGGTCTAGCCGACTTCGGATTGCAGGTTGGCTAAGCTGAAGCTTCTGGAGAAGCAGCTAAGATTGCAAAGCCGCGATGTCATCAACTGGCGTCTGGCTGAAGGTGAATCGGTTCCGGAGCCCTAGGCCGGTGAGACCGTTGTTTTCGCCTTTTTTTTCAACTAGGCTCTTTCTCTTCCATCTTCTGAGTTCTTCCACCAGCTTCTTGCCTTTTATGAACTCGAGTTGGTGAATCTGAATCCTAACTCGATCTTGCAAATTTCTATTTTTGTGACTCTTTGTGAGTGCTTCCTGGGTGTAGAACCCCATTTGAATCTATTCAGACATCTATTCCACATCAAACCCCAGCCCTCCAAGAGCAAGGTCCAAGTGATTGGGGGGCCGGTATCCAGCTCAGGAGTGAGATGAAGAGGATCTATTTCAATATTCCCCTAAAATCTTCTCTCAAAGGCTGGCATAAGAAATGGTTTTACTGTTTCGATCTTGAACCAAGCCTTCCCCCTTTTATGGGTTTGCCCCCGCGATCGTAGCCAAGTGGTCGTCTTTGCCCACCTTCGAAGAAATGGGCAAGTTCACATACTAATTGAAAAGATCGACAAGCTAAAGAGCGCCGGGCTGACCAGTCCATGGGTGGCCAGACGATTCCTGACTCAGTACATCAGGCCGCGGAAGTTGAGGTGTTACTTCAGCTGGGACTATAAGGGCAAAGGTGATCCTAGCTGGGAATATCCCGACCTGATGGACAAGCACAAGGTGACCAACATCCTGCTGGATTTCTTTGCCAGCGGGGTGATCAAAACTTATAGACACAAAGCGATCTGTGGCGTCTTATAGCCTGAAGAGGCCGCACCTAAAGGTAACTCTTGCCAATGTTGTCTTGTAGTTCATCTATGACGAGTGCTTGCAGATGTATGCCCAGGTTGGCTCCAGAATGTGTAACATGTATTGTTGAACTGCTTGCAGTCATGTAAGGAGTTCGATGATGACTCCCAAACTTTATTGGCCATGAAGTCAAAGAAGAAGAGGCCGTTAAGTCCTTCTGTTGCCTAGCCCGACTCCAAGAGAGCGGGGAAGAGACCTATTGAAGATCAGGGCAAGAAGAAGATTACCGGGCCGAGTGCCGTAGCTAGGAGTCTGAAGATAAGGGATCCTGCCAGCATAGCTCCCAGGCCGCTGAGTCCTAGACCGGGACCAGCACAGTCAGGCTCAGTATCATCAAGCCCAAGAAGAGCACCGCTGAGTACAAGGTCGGGTCAAGCGCCACTGGGCTTAGCAACATCAAGCCCAAGAATGGCACCACCGAGTACCCGAGCGCCCCCGCTAGCCACACCAGGAGCAGGGCCAACCAGGACAAAAACGTCGCCGCCGACTGCCATGCTATCTAGCCCGACAACCGGTAGCAGTCCACTGCCGACATCAGGAGCCCTCAGGGGCAGGCTCAAATTCTCCAAGAGGTATGTGACTTTAAGTCTTTCGAAAGTCCTGTTTAGCATTGTGGTGTGTTGATATCTGACTCGTTGTGTAGGAAGCGCGCCAACATCGATCTCAAGGAGACCACGCCGGCTGCTCCTATTGCAGAGTCGTCCCCAGCCGGACCAGCGCCACGAGCGTATCTGCTGAGCCGGCAACCGTCTCAGTTGCAGAAATCGAGGTCATCCCAATTGGAGAGCCGCTGACGCTGGCCAACCAAGGGGCTAATGTCAAAGCTGTTGCTCTAGCCCCTGAGCGTGTATCTGAAGCCCCAGCAGCTGTCGAGTTGGAGGCCAGGACCCCGTCGCCATCCTTGTCGTCGTTGTCGTCTTCAGAGAGACCGGATCTCCCCAGGCTTGAGGCTCCTCCCCACAGGTTCCCGAGGACATTCCGCTGGGTGGCCCCCCACGGAACTGGGAAGAGAAACAAGCATGACAAAGTTGCAGCAGAGAAGGAGCGTGAAGACTTGCTTCGCGCCACAATCGTCGCGTCCCAGGGGGTCCATGTATGACTTTCGCCATATTGGAGTCTTGGTAATCTTCCTTGCATGAGTGTTTTGATGCTTGACTCTGCTTTGCTCTATTTCTCCCCGAGCAGAAAATTGTTGACCGCTTGGAGAGGATGAACGAAGTCCTGACCCAGCTTGCCCCCCCCCCCCCCAACTCCAACAATTAGGCTAGCTCCAGACCTTGAAGGCTGAGTTAGAGCAGTCGAGCCGGGAGAGGGAGACTTGGCTGAGGGGGGTCGTCAACCAGCTCAAGGATGAGAACTGGGCTCTGGCCGAGAAGATCGGAAGTAAGTCTTCTGTATTTGTCTTCCCGACGAAATCCCATATATTTCTCCAACTTGGTTGTTTCCGATTGCCCAGTTGTGTCCTAACTGCAATCTCAGGTTCTTGACCATTCTGATGTGCAGCCCTCGAAGCTGAGGTGAAGACCCGAACAGAGGGGGAAAACCAGCTGAAGGAGGCCGAGAGGGCCAAAGCTGAACTCGAGAAGGACAAGGCTGACTTGGAGAAGGCCAACACCAAGCTCGAGAAAGAGAAGGCTGAACTGGAGAAGGCCAAAGCCAAATGGGAGGCCGACTATGAAAGTAAGTCTCCGCTCTGGCAATGATCTTAACCAATCCATTAAGTACTCTGTCTGCAATTTTGCCTAACAAGTTGCTTGTCGATGAACCCGGGTAGCTGCTAGAGCCAATGCCCAAATCCAATTTCAGGCTTTTGTAGAGGAGATAAAAGTTGTCAAGGAGTCACGGGAGACCCTTGCCGAGTCCGTGAAAGGGCTCCTTGACATCATGGATCCTCAGTGCATGGGAACCAGCTCCAACACGGTCTCCCAAGTGCAGGCGCGCCGTAACGAAGCTCCGAGTATCCTAAAGAGGTACTCGAACGAGCTTGTTGTTGTCGGCGTGGCCCAAACCCTAGCGATGACCAAGTCAATCTACCCCAGGGTAGATATTGAAGCCATCGGAGAGGGATTTGCCGAGGAGACGACACCTAAGGAGGCGCTGGAGTTGATAGCCCAGGCGAGGCCGACTGCAAAGGTGATCACCCGAGACCTGGGTATGTAAGAACAGTCCATCATGCAGTCAGTGTGTATAAACTTTTTGTAAGGACATGTGTAAATATATGTGCAATGCCTCCAAGCTCTATGTTTTGACTTAGTTATCATGAGCTTTACCCGACTATATAGTCTACACCGAGTTAGTCTATAGGAACTTAATAAAATCATCCACCGTAGAAAGCTGTACTTGGGCAAACATAACAAAGTCATTGCAAAACTTCATAACTTAAGCAGAATAGGCTCGTATATTATTGACAAAGCACATATAATACATGCAGCCCCCGACTCACTACTCGGTTGAAACAAGCGGCATAGTGAGTCAGAGAAAAACTGTACACATGGGAAGATATAAAACTCAGGTATAGAAAGGATGTAGCTGTTCTATATTTCATGAGTTGTTGACGAGGGCACCGTCTTCGGTCTTCAGTCGGTAGGCGCCTGGCCATGTGTCCTTTGCGATAATGAATGGCCCTTCCCATATTGGGGATAGTTTATGCCTGTCTTTGGTGGTTTGTATTTTTCTCAAGACAAGATCTTCGACCAAAAAGGCGCGGCCACAGACATTGCGATTGTGGTAGCAACGCAGGCTTTGAAGATACTGTGCCGACTGGATTGTTGCGATATCCCTTGCTTCTTCCAACTAATCTAGCTCGACCAATCGAGTATTGTTTGAGATGTCTTCTGAGTAAGCCTGAACTCGCAGAGAGCCGAACTCTAACTCGGTTGGTAGCACAGCCTCAGCACCATAGACCGGAAAGAAAAGGGATTGCCCTGTTGCCTAACTAACCGTGGTTCTTAGAGACCAGAAAATAGATGGGAGTTCTTGTACCCACTGCCCTGCATATTGTTGTAGTCGGTCGAATATCCTAGATTTGATACCTTGTAAGACCATGCCATTGGCACGTTCAACCTGCCCATTGCTCCGCGGGTGTGCCATAGATGCATAATAGATCTTGATGCCGAAGTCGTCATAGAAATCTTGAAATATGCCGCCCGTGAACTGAGTACCATTGTTTGTGATGATGCGGTTAGGGACCCCGAATCGGTATAATATACTCATGATGAAGTCCTTTGCTCGTGTCGCTGTTATGGTAGCAACGGGTTTTGCCTCAATCCACTTCGTGAATTTATCCACTGCGATGAACAAGTGTGTGAACCCTCCTAGCGCTTTCTTGAAAGGCCCGACTATGTCAAGCCCCCATAATGCAAAGGGCCAAGAGATTGGGATTGTTTGGAGTTCTTGCGCTGGGAGATTTGTTTGTCGTGCATAGAACTGGCAACCCTCGCATGTACAAACTATGTATTTTGCATTTGTTACTGCTGTTGGCTAGAAAAATCCCTGCCGGTAAGCCTTTCTGACTAATGTCCTAGATGCGGCATGGTTGCCACATATGCCCGAGTGGATCGAATGCAGAATCTGCTTGCCCTCCTCGGTGGTGATGCAGTGCATGAGGACACCAGATGCACTTCTTCAGTATAGGTCTTCTCTGACGACTAGGAAACTCTTGCTTCGATGTTTGATTTGTTTGGCTTGACTACGATCATCTGGGAGTTCATCGTCCAGGAGGAATTTGAGAACAAGAGTCTACCAATCTTGACATATGTTCAGTACTTCATCTGTTGCCGCGGTAGATTCGCCTCCCGACTGCTCTGGCACTGGTTTCTTCTTGACTGACGGCTCCATAAGTTGCTCGACAAAGATCCTGTCAGGACCACTTCTCGCTTGGATCCCATGTTTGCCAATTCATCTGTAGCATACTTGTATTGTCATAGGACATGTGTTATCTCCAGCCCATCGAACTTGTTTTCCAACTTTCGGACCTCCTGACAGTACGCTACCATGGTATCGTCGAGACATGTCCAGTCTTTCATAACTTGGTTCACCACGAGTTGAGAGTCTCCTCGCACAACCAGTCGGTGGATGCCGAGTGATATAGCAATGCGGAGCCTGTGGATGAGTGCCTTGTACTCGGTGACGTTGTGGAAAGCCGGGGAGTGGATCTGGAGAACGTACTTGAGTTTTTGCCAGTGGGGGACGTCAGTACGATGCTGGCCCTGGCGCCGCTGATCCATAGAGAACCATCGAAGTACATTGTCCAGTACTCTAGCTTCGCTGTTGATGTAGGCATCTGAACTTCTGTCCACTCAGCCACGAAGTCAGCTAGAGCTTGTGATTTGATGGCTGTCCGTGGCAGAAAGGTAATGTCGAACACCATCAACTCGAGCGCCCATTTAGCAATTCGGCCGGTAGCCTCGCGGTTATGCAGGACGTCCCCGAGTGGATACGATGTGACCACCGTGACTTGATGCGCTTGAAAGTAGTGCACCAGCTTCCGGATAGTGATGACTAGGCCATAAAGCAACTTTTGGACCTGCGGATATCTTATTTTGGAGTCAGCAAGGACCTCGCTGACAAAGTAGACTGGCCGTTGTATGTTCTGTATGTGACTCGGTTCGGATCGCTTGACCACCAACACCGTGCTGACTACCTGAGTGGTTGCCACCAGATATAGCATTAATGGCTCTTGGGGCATAGGTGATGCCAACACGGGTGGTGATGTGAGAAATTTCTTGAAGTCTTCGAAGGCTTGTTGGGCTTTAGGAGTCTATTGGAAATTGTCTGCTTTCTTTAATAGCTTGAAAAAGGGCATACCCCGTTCTCCTAGTCAGGAAATAAACCGGCTGAGTGCCGCCATGCAGCCTGTCAGCTTCTGGACGTCCTTCTGGCTAGTCGGGGGTGCCATGTTCATGATTGCATTGACTTTCTCTGGGTTGGCCTCGATGCTACAATGTGAGACGATGAAGCCGAGTACCTTGCCGGATGGCATACCGAAGGCGCACTTTCCGGGTTCAACTTCATCTTGAATCTTCGAAGATTTTGGAAGGTTTCTTCCAGGTCAATGATGAGGTCTTCTTTGGACTTGGTCTTGATCACCACGTCATCAACGTAGGCCTCCATGTTGCACCCGATCTAAGTGTGTAGACACCGTTGAATTGCTTGTTGATACGTTGCTCCAGCGTTTTTCAAACCGAACGGCATAGTGATGTAGCAGTATGCGCCATACAGCGTGATAAAAGACGTTTTTAGGCAGTCCTCCTCCTTCAGGCTGATTTGATTGTATCCTGAGTAGCAGTTGAGAAAACTGAGAAGTTCGCACCCCCGCGGTTGAATCCACCACCTGATCTATCTTGGGTAGACCGAATGCTTCTTTGGGGCACGCCTTGTTTAGGTCAGTGTAGTCGACGCTCGTGCGCCATTTACCATTTTTCTTCCGGACCAGGACTGGGTTTGCTAGCCAGTCCGGGTGGTAGACCTCTTTGATGAACCCGGCTACGAGAAGCTTGGTTATCTCCTCCCGAATAGCATCTTTCCGGTCCCCTCATGTCGAACAAGATGTGCCACAGATCCAAGGACCAATTACTCGCACACGTGCCCGTCAACTTACTCGCTAGGTAAATGCGTTCCTAAGTTTACATGGAAATATTTCTATGAATGGCATGCTATTTAATTCTTATGATGATTTTATTGTTATTAGGAACCTGGGAAAAGACCATGGAGAATAGCTCGAGAAACCACATATTAAAGTGGAGACAACAACTGCAAGTAAACTCCTATTCCCAAGACCGATTCATTTTTGGACTAGGAAACAATGTCAACTTCAAATAGCCATAACTTTTGATCCAGAAAGCGTTACAGGGCCTACAAGTACTTGTTGGAAAGCTTATGAAGTCTACTTTCAGATGGTTTTGGTTTGACATCAAAATTCCTCCTGAGCTGTCCAGAATTATCTAAACAAGACACATACCTCTTTTAGTCCGAGTCTGTTTTGGGCCTTGGGCCTTGTAATTGTGTCGTGGGCTAAGCCCAAGGGGTGTGCACTCTAAGGTTAACCCTAGGACGTCCCAACTCATATATATTCAGTAGCCACCATCGTTTAGAGTGGGGTTTTGCTTAGATTATTCTGCCATTGTAGTTTCGCCGTCTAGATCGGTTTGTAGAACCTCAACTTCATGTGCTAAACATTCATCTGCAATTCAAGTTGTGTTTTCTTTGTTCTTGCAAATTTTTTCGATTGTTTGCAGAGCAAAACCTTCATGGTTAGGTTGATTGCGTGAGAGCGTGGCCAATAATGACAAGATGCACAGGTGTAGCTAGTGCGAGGTGACGATCTACTGATCGGAAGCCTCAAAACATGAACGTCCACACGTCGCCAAATCGAACCTATCGGAAGATCGGGCACCCAGTCGCATCAAGTGGTATCAGAGCACAGGTTGCCCAATAGGTATCATTTGTGTTTCCCTCTGTTAAGTTTTGTTTTCCTTTACCTAGAGTCCAGAAAATCCAAAATTGTTCTTTGTAGTGTTAGGTTTATCCCCTGTCCAAACCCCTTTGTGCCTTTGTAAGTTTAATTTCAGTTTCGCTTTGTTGAGTTTGAGTCCTAGATCGAGTCTGGTCGCTGGTTTAGCGTCGCGTTTGTGGTATCTAGTTCGAGCAGTTGCGTTGCACGAGAGCCTACCTTGAGAGACCGGGTTCTACTCGGTTTTGTTTTGCAACCGCCTTGTGCTAATAACCCGCTTCGCAAGCCATGTAGATAGGTCGCAAACCGTCTTGTGTTAATCGCCCTGCATCGCTAGCCTCCTTGTCAGTCGTGCCTAACCAATTTTTTCGAATTTTGCCCTAGCTGAATATACGAGTTGTGTGGCAGAGACCTGTTCTGTGTCCCATTTCGTAAAACAAACATAACTTTTGCATACAGACTCGAAATCTAACAAATTTTATATCACGGACATCTACAAAAAATTTAGGGTTCGACCGATCTAAAATCATGAAATTTGGCCTGCAAGATAGAGTTTTTGAGCCCCGAATTTCCTGCACACTTTTCAGAGCATCTCTACGTGTTTTTCCAGGGTCACTCCGTGCATTATATCGAGCTGCCAATTTTTGTGGTTGCTTCTTGGGTACTAGGTGTACTGTACTCCTAGAAGAGAAAAAAAGAAAAAAAAGAAAAGGATAGAGAGCTATTTTTAGTGAGCAGTCTTGCTGAGCTGATTTGTCAAGATATTCGAGAGACTTGTTGAGAGAGAGTTGTTCTAAGTCCTTTGTTTCTTACTCTCGCTTGCTTATGCTAGTCCTAGGGACGTGTCTCAGCCAGCGATTGTGACAAGTATTTAGGCTTCTTATTCAGCTTTGCTATTCTATTTTTGAATTTTGCTAACCCTTACAACAATACACTGCCTTCCGAGATCCACACACTTCTGTTCAGTATAGGTCGATCCTTGCAATCGCACCCCTGCCGTCGTCAAACATCCCACCTCTCCGAATCGTACCGCCTGCTTCAATTGGTAAGATTTTTGTAAGAGCAGGGTAAGACACTTGAGAGTGTGTTCTAGTGCCTAGTAGTTGATAGGGATCATACTTTTGTGCTGTTTGTTTCCTATTTTTCTACTAACCATGGCAGGTGAGGTGAATGATTTCGCTGATTGTGCTTCAAAAGAGGAGATCACTAAGTTGGATCAGAAGATTGAGGAAAATGTGGCTGCCTTGAATGCTATGCGAGAAGACCTCCAGGCTATGGTGGGGAGCATTACCACCCTCACTAACAGCATCGAGCAGTTGGTAGCAAACCGTCACCCACCACCACTTGTTGACAATGACGGAGGTAATGAAGAAGAGGAAACCAACAATAGTGATAGACGCGCCGCATTGCGTGACGAGCGCCTACGACAATGGCTGTGATTCAACCGGCAAGGTATGGGAGGTAACCGCCACCAAGGGCGAGGTAATGATGATCCTTTTGCTAAAGTCAAATTTGCCTTGCCTTCCTTTTCTGGAAAATATGACCCTGAGGCTTATTTAGATTGGGAGATGATAGTAGAGTAGAAGTTTAATTCCCATCTAGTTCCTGAAATTCATAGGGTTAGGCAAGCAACTAGTGAGTTCAAGGACTTTGCTATTATACGGTGGAATGAACTAGTTAAAACTGGCCTAGAACCTGACACATGGGAAAGGTTGAAGCGAGCTATGCGGAGTAGGTTTATTCCTCATCTTCAACGAGATTTGAGAAATAAGTTGCAACGCTTAGACCAAGGAGAAAAATCTATAGAAGATTACTTTTAGGAGCTACAAATAGGAATGTTGTGTTGTGAGGTGGAGGAGGATGAGGAGGATAAGATGGCTCGATTTTATGGGGGTTTGAGACGTGAAATTCAGGACATTATTCAATATAAAGAATACAATTCTCTTAACCGATTGTTCCATCTAGCTATATTAGCTGAACAGGAATTACAGGGAATGCAGCCATTGAGAAGGAACAATTGGGGAAGCACGTCTACATCGAGGCTTTCCATTGGGCAAGGCAAAAGTGTCCCTATTCGGAGCTCTACGCCTTCCACCAATAGGGCACCAGCAGTGCCATCTTCACGAGCTACCAAGGTGAGTAAATCTGTTCGCGTACAGGCACCCACAAAAAGTGCATCATCGGTTGCTTCTACGGGACGAATGAGGGATATCCAATGCTTCAAGTGCAAAGGGATGGGCCATGTGCAACGTGATTGCCCAAATCAGAGAGTTCTCATTGCTACAGATGATGGTGAGTACACTAATGCTAGTGATGTTGATGATAAATTAGCACATGGCACTAACAATGCAGGTGATGAAGACGAGAGCAATGAGGATGTGGAGCACATAGGTGTGTGGAGGCCATGGGCCCCGGGTACCTCATCATCAGCATATGGGCCACTCGGATAGAGGATGGGCCGAATCATGTAATTAGAGATAAGATAGCACCCGGCAGGCCTTACCTTGACGATAAGGAATAGCAGTCTTAGTCGGATAAGTTTCTATCTCTAAGAAGGAAATCCCTTGGCTGTATCCAGCTGGGATCCTTATCATGTACCCCTGTCCCCCAGTATATAAGGGGAGGCAGGGTGCCCCTCAAGGGGCACGATGGGATCATCAGATCATTGATCGACATAACCTCTCAGAGGAATAACACCACAACTGGACATAGGGTATTACCTCACATCGAAGGCCTGAACCAGTATAAAATCTCTTTGCGTTCCTCTGCAATCCACCAAGTTTCCCCTTGCCGAGTAGCCCTATAGTTCTATTGCCGGTGTAAAACATCGACAGTTGGCATGCCAGGTAGGGGCTCCGGCGAGTTTCACATCTACAAGCTCGATGGATCCAACAAGCGGAGTCAATGGCGATAAGTTCTCTCCTGGAGACACAATTTCCTTCAAAAGCCTCAACTTCGTCGCCGACCAGATCGGCAACCTCACCTTGGCCGAAGCAGATTTAATCCAGCCGGCCAAGGAACCAGCCAACGTTGCGCCAGTCGGCCCACAGGACACCGTAATATCCTTCAACGATCTATTGTGGCAGTCCTTTACTTCGCCGAGAATTGGGACAACTCTCTCCTTCGGCGTCTGACTTGTGCTAGGCCTTGAGCTAGCCCGGGTTGGGCCAAGAAAGGGATGAGAATCATCATCTCCCGAACAGATTCGGCGATGCTGCGGAACATCCTGCGCAGCAACCCGATCTCTGCGATTCAGTTTGGGCATGGCCAAGCGCCGTTTCAGATTGGATCTAGAGAGGTTGGAGTCATTCTTACTCCGATAAACTACTCAGAGTCTGATTCCAAGTCGGATAACGGTTCGAGCACTAGCTCGGTCTCTAGTCTGGCAAGTCTTCTTCTGTCCGTGAGATCTTTATGGCTTAACACCACCATCTGAGGTGCGCTGATACAGAGGAGCACAGGAGAGGCACGCCGACTACAACAACAGGAGGAGGCTGACCGCGAGGCTCGCAATGACGGGCTACGCAAGGCTGGGCGAGCGGCTCAGCAGCAAATTCTCCAGACCAAAGTCGGTGATCACGACATCTTCGTCATGCCACAATAGAATGTTGTGGCCGCCACAACCTTGCTGGACACGCTCCAGCTCGGGCCTGACCACCAAGCCACCCCAACTATCGCCAAGATCAAGGCGATGATCACGGCTGCAGCCCGCCAGCAACAACAACAGCAGTCGGGCGACATCGTGGTACCGACTAATCGGTTGGGATCTCTAGCAGCGGGCTCATCCACGTCAGCATTGCGTCAGGCGGCCGGCTCAAGTCGGCCACACGAGGAGTCCAGGCAAACGTCACTCGGCCATGACAAACCGGCGCGTCACCAGTATGATCGCGGCCCAACCAAGACCTTCGAGTACGCTACAACGTGACCTCCGCCATACCATCAACGCCTGGCACCATGAACGAGAAGAGGACGAGCGCCGCCGACTGGAGGACGAAAACAAGCGCTTCGGTCTCCATCACGAGCGGTTTATCCACCGTGGTCGAAGCCCGATCCCTCATGAAGATGAAGGCATTCCTGCTTTCACACGGGAGCTACAGGACGTCGATTGGCCGACTGGTTTTAAGCCCACAGGGATCAAAAAATATGACGGTAAAACAAATCCCGAGTCTTGGCTCACCGTATATACCCTGGCAGTTCGAGCTGCTGGGGGCGATAGCAAAGCCATGGTAACTACCTCCCGGTCGCCCAGCGACTTGGCGAGGACATGGCTGACAGGGCTCCCGAGGCGGTCGATTAGTTCCTGGGGAGAACTCAGGGAGCGGTTCATCACCAATTTTCAGGGAACCTACGAGAGGCCATCTTCTAAACATGATCTATATCAACTACACCAGAAGAAGAATGAGTCTCTACGAGATTTTATCAAGAGATTTTCCGAGAAGTGCAACAAGATCCCAATGATCCGAGACGAGGCCGTCACCGCCGCCTTCCGCAAGGGAGTAAAGGACACCCCGTTCATCGCAAAATTCACTCGGAAGCCACCACCCTCTGTCCGGGCTCTTTTCGACATGGCCAACAAATATGCCGACTCGGCTGAAGCAGTCGTAGTGGCCCTTGACGAGAAGGAGTCCCGACAGAAAGACCAGAAGGCGAAAGCCGATAACGAGCCGTCTCAACACAAGTCTGGCAGCCGCAAGCGGAAGTCGGACAATGAGGTGGCCAACATGGAGCGCACTTGGTCGCGGCCCCAGCGGAATAACGACTACCAGAAAGTCATGAGAGGGCCATGCCCCTTCCACCCCAAGGGCAAGCACGTGGCCAAGGACTGCAACATGCTCAAGACAAGGACAAAGACAAGCCAGATCAGGGTTCGGCCGATGATTTTCAAGATCCTCAAGCCGAGCTCAACCATATCTTCGGAGGGCCGTCTGCCTACGAGTCCAAGAGCAAATAGAAGCTATCAGTGCACGACATCAACACGGTCTCTATAACGGACACCCCCCCAGTACCTGCGCTGGTCAGAGATGGCCATTACCTTCAATCGCGTAGATCACCCAAATCGGGTTTCACACCGGGACGCTATCCACTCGTCTTGGACCTAGTCGTCAGAAATATCAGGCTGAAGAAAACCCTCATCGACGGAGGCAGCGCGCTCAACATCTTATTCGCCAAGACTTTGGACGAGATGATGATTCCTTGTTCAGAATTACAGCTGAGCACTGTGCCCTTCCACGTGATAATTCCCGGCCTGTCATCAACTCCACTCGGGTAGATCACATTGCCAGTAACCTTCGGCACGCGGGATAACTTCCGCACGGAAAACATCTGCTTCGAGGTTGCCGACTTCGAGACCGCGTACCACGCGATACTCAATGTGAAGACAGATGCCAAGCCAGTCAAGCAATGGCTACGACGCTTCGCTCAAGACCGCAAGGATGCTATTCGGGAGGAGATCACCAAGCTCCTCGCAGCTGGGTTCATCAAGGAGGTCTATCACCTGGACTGGCTGGCAAACCCAGTTCTGGTCCGGAAGAAAAACGGTAAATGGCGCATGTGCGTCGACTACACCGATCTCAACAAGGCGTGCCCCAAGGACCCATTTGGTCTTCCCAGGATAGATCAGGTGGTAGATTCCACGGCCGGGTGTGACCTACTCAGCTTTCTTGACTGCTACTCAGGATACCATCAAATCAGCCTAAGGGAGGAAGACTGCTTAAAGACATCTTTCATCACGCCGTTTGGAGCGTACTGCTACATCACAATGCCGTTCGGTTTGAAAAATGCTGGAGCAACCTATCAACGGGCAATTCAGCGGTGTCTGCACACTCAGATCAGGCGCAACGTGGAAGCCTACGTCAACGACGTGGTGATCAAGACCAAGTCCAAAGAAGACCTCATCGTTGACCTGGAAGAAACCTTCCAAAATTTTCGACGATTCAAGATGAAGTTGAACCAGGAAAAATGTGCCTTCGGAGTGCCATCCGGCAAGTTACTTGGCTTCATCGTCTCACATCGTGGCATCGAGGCAAACTCGGAGAAAGTCAACGCCATAATGAACATGGCTCCCCCGGCTAACCAGAAGGACGTCCAGAAGCTGACAGGCTGCATGGCGGCACTCAGCCGATTTATTTCCCGACTGGGCAAACAGGGTATGCCCTTCTTCAAGCTACTCAAAAAGGTTGACAATTTCCAATGGACTCCGGACACCCAACAAGCCTTCGAAGACTTCAAACAATTTCTCACATCACCGCCCGTGTTGGCGTCACCTATGCCTCAAGAACCGCTAATGCTGTATCTAGCGGCAACCACTTAGGTAGTCAGCACGGTGCTGGTGGTCGAGCGATCTGAACAGGGTCACATCCACAAAATACAACAGCCAGTTTACTTTGTCAGCGAGGTGCTTGCCAAGTCGAAGACGAGATATCCGCGGGTCCAGAAGCTGTTATATGGCCTACTCATCATAGTCCGGAAGCTGGTGCATTATTTTCAAGCACATCAAGTCACAGTGGTCACATCGTTTCCACTCAGGGATGTCTTTCATAATCGCGAGGCCACCGGCCAAATCGCTAAATGGGCACTCGAGCTGATGGCGTTCGATATCACCTTTTAGCCACGGACAGCAATTAAATCACAAGCTCTAGCCGACTTCGTAGCCGAGTGGACAGAAGTTCAACTACCTACATCAACAGCGAAGCTAGAGTACTGGACAATGTACTTCGACGGTTCTCTACGGATTGGCGGCGCCGGGGCTGGAGTCATATTAACATCCCCCACCGGCGAAAAACTAAAGTACATCCTACAAATCCACTTCCCGGCTTCCCACAACGTCACCGAGTACGAGGTACTTATCCACGGGCTCCGAATTGCTATATCACTCGGCATACGTCGACTGGTTGTGTGCGGGGATTCTCAACTTGTGGCGAACCAAGTCATGAAAGACTGGACTTGTCTCGATGATACCATGGCGGCATACTGTCAGGAGGTCCGCAAGCTGGAAAACAAGTTCGATGGGCTGGAAATAACACATGTCCTGCGCCAATACAATGACGCGGCAGACGAACTGGCAAATATGGGATCCAAGCGAGAAGCAATTCCGACTGGAATTTTTGTCGAGCAACTTATGGAGCCATCAGTCAAGAAGAAACTGGCTACAGACGAGGTGCTGCACATATGTCAAGACTGGTGGGCCCCTGTTATCAAATTTCTCCTGGACGACGAACTCCCAGATGATCACAGTCAAGCCGAACAAATCAAGCATCGAAGCAAAAGCTTTCTACCAATCGGAGAAGACATGTACCGAAGGAGCGCATCTGGTGTCCTCATGCGTTGCGTCACCACCGAGGAAGGCAAGCAGATCCTGCATTCGATCCACTCAGGTATATGTGGCAAACCATGCCGCATCCAGGACGTTAGTCGGAAAGGATTACCGGCAGGGATTTTTCTGGCCCACTGTAGTAACAGACACAAAAGAAATTGTTCGCAAGTGCGAGGGTTGCCAGTTCTACGCAAGACAAACAAATCTCCCAGCCCAAGAACTCCAAACTATCCCTATTTCTTGGCCATTCGCAGTATGGGGGCTCGACATGGTCGGGCCTTTAAAGAAAGCGCCAGGAGGGTTCACACATCTATTCGTCGCAGTTGACAAGTTCACCAAGTGGATTGAGGCCAAACCCGTTGCAACAATAACAACGGCACGAGCAAAGGACTTCATCATGAGTATACTATACTGATTCGGGGTCCCTAACCGCATCATCACCGACAACGGTACTCAGTTCACAGGCGGTGTGTTCCAAGACTTCTGCGAAGATTTCGGCATCAAGATCTGCTATGCAGCTGTGGCACACCCACGGAGCAACGGGCAGGTCGAATGAGCCAACAGTATGGTCTTACAAGGCATCAAGGCCAGGATATTCAACCAACTACAACCATATGTGGGCCGATGGGTACAAGAACTCTCATCTGTTCTCTGGTCTCTCAGAACCATGGTTAGTCGGGCAACAGGGAAATCCCCTTTCTTTCTGGTCTATGGTGCTGAGGCTATGCTACCGACAGAGTTATAGTTCGGCTCTCCGCGAGTCCGGGCTTACTCAGAAGACGTCTCAAACAATAGCCGACTGGTCGAGTTAGATCAGTTGGAAGAAGCAAGGGACATCGCAACAATCCAGTCAGCAAGGTATCTTCAAGGCCTACGTCGCTACCACAATCGCAATGTCCGTGGCCGCGACTTTTTGGTCGGGGATCTCGTCTTGAGAAAAATACAAACCACCAAAGACAGGCACAAATTATCCCCACTTTGGGAAGGGCCGTTCATTATAGCCGAGGTCACGCGGCCAGGCACCTACCGACTGAAGACCGAAGACGGTGTCCTCATCAGCAACTCATGGAATATAGAACAGCTACATCCTTTCTATACCTGAGCTTTATACTTTATCATGTGTACAGTTTTCTCTGACTCACTACGCCGCTTGTATCAACCGAGTAGTGAGTTGGGGGCTGCATGTATTATATGTGTTTTGTCAAAAATATACGAGCCTGTCTAACTCCAATTATGAAGCCTTACTACGACTGTCACGTTTGCCCGAGTGCGCTTTCTTACAGTGAACGATTTTATTAAGTTCTGACAGACTAACTCGGCGCAGACTACACATTCGAGTAATGCTAATGACAACTGAGTAGTAATTCAAGGCTTGGCGGCACTGCACATATATTTACACATGTTTTCCTCAAAAGTTTATATATACCGACTACATGATATATTACTCTTATAAACCTAGGTCTCGGGTGATTATCTCAGCAGTCGGCCTCGCCCGGGCTTTCAGCTCCAGCGCCTCCTCGGGCATTGTCTCCTTGGCAAACCCCTCCCCAATGGCTTCAATGTCTGCCCTCGGGTAGATTGATTTGGTCATAGCCAGGGTCTGGCCCACGCCGGCAATGACATGCTCATCCGAGTACTTCTTCAAGGCACTCAGTGCATCCTCAAGACGCGCCTCTACTTGGGGGATCCTGCTGCAACTGGTTCCCACATGGCTGGGATCTATGAGGTCAAGGAGCCCTTTCACGGACCCGACGAGGGCTTCCCGTGACTCCCTGATGACTCTTATCTCCTCTGTGTAAAACCGATATTGGGCCTGGACATTGGCTCTCATGTCTGTCCGGGTCCACCGGCAACTAAACTTGTCAAGCTCGGTTGCAGGTGGAATGACTAATGGATTGGTTAAGATCACGGTTAGGTTGGGGACTTACTTTCGTAGTTGGCCTCCCACTTGGCTACGGTTTTCTCCAGTTTGGCGTTTTCTTCGCCGAGGTTGATGGTGGCCTTTTTTAACTTGGCCTTTTCCCGTTCGAGCTCAGTGTTGGCCTCTGTCAGGTCGGCCTTGACCTTCTCAAGCTCGGCCTTGGCTTCTTCGGCCTCCTTCAGCTGGGCTTCCCCCTCTGTTTAGGTCTTTAACTCGGCTTCGAGGGTTGCACGATAGATTAGTCATGGACTCAACCTTGCGGCCAAGACGCAACTAGGCAGTCGGGAACGACGCAGCTGGAGAAATACATCAAGAGTTCAGTCGGGAAGACGCATTCGGGGGACTTACCTCTGATCTTCGCGGCTTGGGCCCAATTTTCATCCCTGAGCTAGGTGGCGGCATCCTTCAGCCAAGCTTCCCTCCCCGCGTGGTGCTCCTCCGTCTCGGCCTTCAACGCCCGGAGCTGCTCTAATTCCGTGAGGTGGGGGGCCATTTCGACCAGGATCTCGGTTATCTCCTCATTGCGATCGACAAGTTTCTGCTCAGGGAAAGAATAAGTCAAGAGTGGAGTCAGACGTCAAAACAAGAAGACCACCACGACTCTGCCACAAGAATTATACCCCAACTCCCTGGGACCCGGTGATGGCGGCGCGAAGCAAGCTTTCGCGTTCCCTTCTCGCCGCGGCCTCATCAAGCTTGAACCTCTTCGCGGTTCCATCAGGCGCCGTCCAGGTGAACGTCCGAGGAAACATATGCGGAGGAGCTTCAATCCGGGGAAGGTTCGGAATCTCCACCGGCAGCAACGACGATGACCACGACGGCGATGGGGTCCCGGCCCCCACGCCGGCATCCCCCGCGGCCTCGGGGATCAACTCGAGGGGTCCATCATCGACCACTGCAGTGGGCGTCGACTCAGGTGCTGGGGCAGCAGCCTCAGTAACTGCCTCTTGGTCGGGCGGCAACTGTGGCCCCGCAATCGGGACCACCTCAGTCTCCATGACTAGGCTAGCCTCTGGCTCAGCGGGTGTGCTCGCGGGCACCGGCTCGGCTGGGGTGGGCTCTTCAAGGGGAGCGGTCGGAGTGGTCTCCTTGAGATCGATGTCGGCACGCTTCCTGCATCGCAAGACAGACATCAAAATACTGCTCCAACGGACAAGAATCTCAAAAGATCCAGAGCAGCATACCTCTTGGAGAACTTCAGTCTCTCGTCGGGCAATCCAGGTCCCTGTGGAGTGCTGCGCCTGGTTGTTGGCCTGGTCGGCGAAGCAGTCAGTGGTGGCGTGGCAACTGGAGGCAACCCCGTCAGTGGCGTGGCTGACTCAGGCACCTGTGTGCTTGGTGGCGCCTGCTCGGACAGTGTACTCGGCGGCGCTTTTGCTAGCCTTGGCAGTGTCGAGCTCGGCCGTATTGATCCCAACCTGGGACTTGATCTCCTAGGCACCGCGGCGGCGGTGTCCTTTATCTTCAGGCCTCCAACCACAACACGCGGGGTCATGGCCCCCTCGCCTCGATATAGAACAGGTTTTTTCCCGACTCTCTTGGAGTCGGGCTGGGCAGCAGGGGGGCTCCTCGACCTCTTCTTTGATTTGATCGCCGACAATGGGCGGGAGTCCTCATGAACTCCTCGCACCACTACAGATGAATCAACAAAATACATCACACTATGCCGGGCAATCATACATACAAGTCCATAGGCATTCATCACAGAAGAAGGAGAAAGATTACCTTGGAACGGGGCCGAAGGAAGCTATAGGCCACAATCCGGCAATCATCATCTTCAGTCGTGATCACCCCTTCGGAGAAGTAACCAAACAGGGTCTCGGTCACCGTGCGCTTGTCGGCCGACTCATTGCTTACTCGGTTAGGGTCATTTTTGCCCTTAAAGGCCCAGCCAAACGCGCTCCTCAGCTTCAACGGCTGGATGCACCGAGTCAGGAAATGGCGGGCCACCCAAGGTCCAGTCAGGCCAGCTTTCTTAAGGTCATCTAATTTCCCCAGCAATTGGTGCACTTGCCCCATCTCTTCAAAGGTTGGATCTGCTGACCAATTTGGTAAAACTACCGGTGGCAAGCCGGTGAATGGACGCAAGGAGGGAGCCAGATCTGTGCAATAGAACCACTCCTTGTGCCAGCCCTTCAGGGAAGATTTCAAGGGGAGATCAAGATATGTTTTCTTCCTATCACTCCTCAACTAGAGACCAGCCCTCCCAATCACATTGATATTATTCTTGGAGGGCTGGGGTTTGATATGGAACAGATTCCTGAAGAAATTAAAATGGCACTAACAATGCAGGTGATAAAGACGATAGCGATGAGGATGTGGAGCACATAGGTGCAGAAGATACAAGCAAGTACCTGAGCATTGTAGCACAACGGGTGCTAAGTGCTCAAATGGAGAAGGCGGAGCAAAATCAGCGCCACAATTTGTTCCAATCAAGGTTCGTGGTTCATAATAGAGCATGCCGTGTTGTCATTGATAGCGGAAGTTGTAGCAACCTTGCTAGTTCAGATTTGGTTGACAAGCTAGGTTTGCCTACACAACCACATCCACGGCCTTACTACATCGAATGGTTCAACCTTGTGGTAAGTTGAAGGTAAGTAAAGTTGTGAGAGTGCAATTTTCTGTTGGAAATTACCATGATAGTGCAAATTTTGATGTCATAAGCATGTTCTTTGCTTTTGGGTAGGCCTTGGGAATATGATAGAGATGTGCTACACCGTGATAGAACTAACACGTACACTTTCACACATAATGGTAAAAAGATTGAGTTGCTACCAATTACCCCTGCTAAAATTTTGAAGGACGATATAGCGCGTGCTGAACATAAATCTAAGTCTGAAAATTAGCAAGTAGCTAAAGATGTTTTTCCACCTAAAAAGGAGAAAAAAGAGCCACATGATAGGAAAGACACACTTAAGTTCAAAGGAGCTTCCATGTTAGCAATTAAATCTGAGATTTCTGAGTTAAATGTTAATGAATCTATTTGCTATGCTTTGGTTTGCAAGGAAACATTCTTTACACTTGAGGACTTGCCTCCTTCTTTGCCACGTGCTATTACTAACCTTTTGCAAGAGTTTGCTGATGTATTTCCAAGTGAGATACCCCCAGGGCTGCCACCTATGAGAGGAATTGAGCATCAGATTGATTTAATCCCGGGAGCCGCTTTGCCAAACCACGTGCCATATAGGACCAACCCCGAAGAGACTAAGGAAATTCATCGTCAAGTGCAAGATTTGCTTGACAAAGGGTATGTACGTGAAAGCCTTAGTCCTTGTGCTGTTCCTGTTATTTTGGTGCCTAAGAAAGATGGGTCATGGCGCATGTGTGTGGATTGTAGAGCCATTAACAACATAACTCTTAGATATCGTCATCCTATTCCTAGGTTAGATGATATTCTTGATGAATTGAGTGGCTCTGTTGTGTTCTCTAAAGTAGACTTGCATAGTGGATACCACCAAATTAGAATGAAATTGGGTGATGAATGGAAGACCGCGTTTAAAACTAAATTTGGTTTGTATGAGTGGTTAGTAATGCCTTTTGGTTTGACTAATGCTCCTAGTACTTTTATGCGACTCATGAATGAAGTTTTATGTACTTTCATTGGTAGTTTTGTGGTGGTTTACTTTGATGATATACTTATTTATAGCAAGACTTTAGATGAACATAAGGAACATTTACGTGCTATTTTTAATGCTTTGAGAGATGCACGTTTGTTCGGTAACCTCACGAAGTGCACTTTTTTGCATGGAACAAGTTTCTTTTCTTGGTTATGTTGTGACTCCACAGGGAATTGAAGTTAATGAGACCAAGATAGAAGCGATCAATAGTTGGCCGACTCCTACATTGGTTACACAGGTGCAGAGCTTTCTTGGGCTAGCTGGATTCTACTGTCGCTTTGTGAGAGATTTCAGTACCATTGCCGCACCCATGAATGAGCTTACAAAGAAAGGCATTCCTTTTTGATGGGGACAAGCACATGAAGACACCTTCAATTTGCTTAAAGAGAAGTTGACTCAGGACCCACTACTCCAACTCCCTGACTTTGGTAAGGTTTTTGAGCTTGAATGTGATGCAAGTGGGATTGAGATTGGAGGTGTGCTTATTCAAGAAGGTAAGCCAGTTGCATATTTTAGTGAGAAGTTGTCAGGACCTAGTTTGAACTATTCAACCTATGATAAAGAATTATACGCTTTGGTTTGAACATTAGAGACTTGGCAACATTATCTACGGCCAAAGGAATTTATCATACATTCTGATCATGAGTCTTTGAAACATATTCGAAGTCAGGCTAAATTGAATAAACGACAAGCTAAATGGGTAGAAATTATTGAGTCGTTTCCATGTATCATTAAGCATAAGAAAGGCAAAGACAATGTGATTGCTGATGCTTTATCTCGGCGGTATACTATGTTATCCCAACTTGATCATAAAATTTTTGGATTGGAGACAATAAAAGAATTATGTGCTACTGATTTGGTCTTTAAAGAAGCTTATGATCACTGTCGAGAGGGGAGAACTTGGAATAAATATGTGTTGAATGACGGATTGTTGTATCGAGCTAACAAATTATGTGTTCCTGCAAGCTCTGTTTGTCTTTTGTGTTTGCAGGAAGCGCATGGAGGTGGATTGATGGGACATTTTGGAGTGAAGAAGATGGAGGATGTGCTGGCCACTCACTTCTTTTGGCAGAAAATGCGGCGTGATGTTGAACGATACATTGCACGATGCAGCACTTGTAACAAAGCTAAGTCCCATCTTAATCCACATGATCTTTATATGCCTCTCCCCGTCCCTAGTGCTCCTTGGGAAGACATTTCTATGGATTTTGTTTTTAGGATTGCCTAGGACAAAGAGAGGGGAGGGATAGTGTATTTTGTTGTTGTTGATAAGATTTTCCAAAAATGGCACATTTTATTCCTTGTCATCAGAGCGACAATGCTACCAAAGTTGCTAATTTGTTTTTCAGGGATGTCGTTCGTCTACATGGTGTGCCCAATACAATTGTTTTAGATCGAGATACCAAGTTCTTAACTCATTATTGGATGACGTTGTGAAGGAAATTGGGGACGAAGTTACTATTTTCTACAACTTGCCACCCCCAAACCGATGGACAAATGGAGGTGGTGAATCGTACCTTGTCAACGATGTTGCGGGCTTTCAAGAATAATTTGAAAGTGTGGGAAGAATGTCTTCCACATGTGGAGTTCGCCTACAACTGTTCGTTGCACTCCACCACAAAGATGAGCCCATTTCAGGTGGTATATGGCTTTAACCCTCGTGCTCCACTTGATTTATTGCCTTTACCATTTTTAGAAAAAGTGAATTTTGATGCTAAGACACGGGCTAAATTTGTGCTTAAGTTACATGAGACCACTAAGAATAATATTGAGCGTATGAATGCAAAGTATAAACTTGCTGGTAGTCAAGATAGAAAGGAGCTTATTTTTGAACCCGGTGATCTTGTTTGGTTACACTTAAGAAAGGATAGGTTTCCTACTTTGCGCAAGTCAAAATTAATGTTTCAAGTTGCCAGTCCTTTTAAAGTTCTTGCGAAGATAAATAATAATGCATACAAGATTGATTTGCCTGCAGATTATGGTGTGAGTGATGTTTTCAATATTGCTAATTTGAAGCCTTACTTGGGTCAAGAAGATTGCCTTGAGTCGAGGACGACTCCAAATCAGGAAGGATGATGAGGACATCACTTCTTTAGATAAAAACTTACAACCTACTCATGTTGAATAAGATGTGCCACAGATCCAAGGACCAATTACTCGCGGCACGTGGCCGTCAACTTAATCGCTAGGTGAATGCGTTCCTAAGTTTACATGGAAATATTTCTATGAATGGTATGCTATTTAATTCTTGTGATGATTTTATTGTTATTAGGAATCTGGGAGAAGACCATGGAGAATAGCTCAAGAAACCACATATTAAAGTGGAGACAACAAGTGCAAGTAAACTCCTATTCCTAAGACCGATTTAGTTTCGGGCTGGGAGACAGTGTCAAATTCAATTGGCCATAACTTGTGATCCAGAAAGAATTACAGGGCCTACAAGTACTTGTTGGAAAGCTTATGAAGTCTACTTTCAGATGGTTTTGGTTTCACATAAAAATTCCTCCTGAGCTGTCTAAAATCATCGAAATAAGACACATACCCCTTCCAGTCCGAGTTTGTTATGGGCCTGGGGCCTTGTAATTGTGTCGTGGGCTAAGCCCAAGGGGTGTGCACTCTAGGGTTAACCCTAGGATGTCCCAACTCATATATATTCAGTAGCCATCATCGTTTAGAGTAGGGTTTTGCTTAGATTATTCTGCCATTGCAGTTTCGCCGTCTAGATCGGTTTGTAGAACCCCAACTTCGTGTGCTAAACATTCATCTGCAATTCAGGTTATGTTTTCTTTGTTCTTGCAAATTTCTTCAATTGTCTATAGGAGCAAAACCTTCGTGGTTAGGTCGACTGCGTGAGAGCGTGGCTGATAACGACAAGACGCACGGGTGTAGCGAGTGCGAGGTGACGATCTACTGATCGGAAGCCTCAAAATGTGAACGTCCACACGTCGCCAAATCGAAGCTATCGGAAGATCGGGCACCCAGTCACATCAAGTGGTATCAGAGCATAGGTTGCCCAATAGGTATCATCTGTGTTTCCCTCTGTTAAGTTTTGTTTTCCTTTACCTGGAGTCCAGAAAATCCAAAATTGTTCTTCGTAGTGTTAGGTTTATCCCCTGTCCAAACCCCTTTGTGCCTTCGCAAGTTTAATTTCAGTTTCGCTTTGTTGAGTTTGAGTCCTAGATCGAGTCCGGTCGCTGGTTTAGAGTCACATTCGTGGTATCTAGTTTGAGCAGTTGCATTGCACGGGAGCCTACCTTGAGAGACCGGGTACTACTCAGTTTCGTTGTGCAACCACCTTGTGATTAATAACCCCGCTTCACAAGCCGTGTAGATAGGTCAGAAGCCACCTTGTGTTAATTGCCCTACATCGCTAGCCTCCTTGTCAGCCATTGCTTGACTGGCTTGGCATCTATCTTGACGTTTAGGGTGTGCTCGATCAACTCCCTTGGTACGCCCGGCATGTTGGACGGTTTCCATGCGAAGATATCCTTGTTGGCTTGGAGGAAGGTGACGAGCGTGCCTTCCTATTTGGGGTCGAGTCCGGTCCCGACTAGAGTAGTCTTGGAAGGGTCCAGAGGGATCTTCTTCATGTCAGAGTGATGGCAACGGGGTGCCCGATCTTCCATTAGGTAAGAATAACTCTCGATTTGGTGGAGAATTGATACTCACGATCTGGCTTCTGATCACCAAGACTCGAACCCTGCAATCGCAGCACCACGACTCCTCTCGTTATCAACCGTGCGCTGCCCGGTTGACCTCGCCACGAAGGCTAATCCCTGAATGCGAATCGAACAACACAAGCAAGAACAAGGAAGATTGCAACTCAACTTGTAGATAAATGATTTATACTCTAGAAGTTGGGATCTCACAAGCCGATAAACGGCGAAACTGTTCAGCGACAGATTAATCTAAGCAAAACCCACTCTAAACAGTGGCAGCTACTGAATATATATGAGTTAGGACATCCTAGGGTCAGGGTTTGCTCTGTGAGGAGTGCACTCCTCATTGGTTTAGCCCACGACACAAATACAAAGCCTAAAGGCCCAAACTGACTTGGATAGGAAAAATGACATAAATTTTTTTGACGATTCTGGACAGCTCAGGAGGAATTTTGGCATGAAACAAAAACCATCAGAAAGTAGACTTCATAAGCTTTCCAACAAGTACTTGTAGGCCCTGTAACTCCTTCTGGATCAAAAGTTATGGCTATTTGAAGTTGATGCTGTGTCTCAACCCGAAACTGAACCGGTCTCGAAAATAGGAGTTTACTTGCACTTGTTGTCTCCACTTTAATATTTGGTTTCTTGAGCTATTGTCCATGGTCTTCTCCCAAGTTCCTAATAACAATAAAATCCCATCACAAGAATTAAATAGTATACCATTCGTAGAAATATTTCCATGTAAGCTTAAGAACGCATTCACCTAGCGATTAAGTTGACGGCCACATGCGCGAGTAATTGGTCCTTGGATCTGTGGCGCATCTTGTTCAACATGAGGAGGTTGTAAGTATGTATCTAAAGAAGTGATGTCCTCATCATCCTCCCCCTCTTAATTTGGAGTCGTCCTCGACTCAAGGTTATCTTCTTCACCCAAGTAAGGCTTCAATCAGCAATATTGAAAACATACTCACCCATATCTGCAGGCAAATCAATCTTGTATGCATTATCATTTATCTTCGCAGAACTTATAAAAGGACCGGCAGCTCGAGACATTATTTTGACTTGCGCAAAGTCGGAATCTATCCTTTCTTAAGTGTAACCAAACAGATCACCAGGTTCAAAAATAAGCTTCTTTTCTACTTGACTACCAGCAAGTTTATAATTTGCATTCATACCGCTCAATATTATTTTTAGTGGTCTCATGTACTTAAGCAAAATTCAGCCCATGTCTTAGCATCAAAATTTATTTTTTCTGAAAATGGTAAAGGCAATAAATCAATTGGAGCGCGAGGGTTAAAGTCATATACCACCTGGAATGGGCTCATCTTTGTGGTGGAGTGCAACGAACGGTTGTAGGCGAACTCCATATGTGGAAGACATTCTTCCCACACTTTCAAATTATTGTTCAGAATAGCCCACAACATCGTTGACAAGGTACGATTCACCACCTCCATTTGTCCATCATTTGGGGGTGGCAAGTTGTAGAAAATAGTAACTTCGTCCCCAATTTCCTCCACAATGTCATCCAAAAATGACTCAAGAACTTGGTATCTCGATCTGAAACAATTATATTGGGCACACCATGTAGACGAACGACATCCCTGAAAAACAAATCAGCAACTTTTGTAGCATCGTCGCTCTTATGACAAGGAATAAAATATGCCATTTTGGAAAATCTATCAACAACAACAAATACACTATCACTCCCCCTCTTTGTCCTAGGCAATCCTAAAACACGTTTAGGCCAGCAACTAGGACAAGTGCTTTGGATATTTATTCAGCATTACTATCTGTTATTGAATTATGTGCCACTAACATTTTTGTGCCTCCCAAGCTCCACATATATACTTCTGTCATCACGGTCTCGACCCTTGCAATCGCTGGATCACGCCCTCAAGGTATCACGAACCAGCCACCGGTTGTACCATCCTTTGCTTGCTAGTCTCAGAACCTTGTAAGAGCTCGGCAAGGTGCTTCCACTTGCGAGTGTCCACTACCCTATAGTTGATAGGGATAACACTTTTGTGTTGTTTTCTATTTTCTACTAACAGTGGCTGGAATGTGATGACATAGCATGAACTCTATACAACAAGACCTTCAGGCGATAGCTAAGAGCACGAAAGGTCTCCTTAGTGAATATGAACAATTGAGACGACATCAACAGCCAGGTACTGTTTCTTCTTGTCTTCCACTAACTATGACAGTTCACACCAAGGATGAAAAGGAGATGAAGAATTTGGATGAGAGCTCTACCATAGCTGCCACATCACCTTCGACAAGTGAAGGTAAGACTGTGTCATCTCCCCCTTCGTATAATGGAGTTGGTGCTGAAGCATACATGAGTTGGGAAGTTGCGATTGATAAAATTTTTTCTCATCGTCATATGTGTGATAAACGAAAGATTAAGAACGCTGCTAGTGTCTTGACTTCTCATGCTTTAATATGGTTGCAAGATTTAATAACGTCTTCACCTGATAGATTGCCATCACCTGCAATTCCTGTTCAGCTAATATTCCTGTTAAGAGAATTGTATTCCTTATATTGAATAATGTCCTGAATTTCACGTCTCAACCCCCCATAAAAATCGAGCATCTTATCCCTCATCCTCCTCTACCTCACAACGCAACATTCCTATTTGTAGCTCCTGAAAGTAATCTTCTACAGATTTTTCTCCTTGGTCTAAGCGTTGCAACTTATTTCTCAAATCACGTTTGAAGGATGGAGGAATAAACCTACTCCGCATAACTCGCTTCAACCTTTCCCATGTGTTAGGTTCTAGGCCAGTTTTAACTAGTTCATTCCACCAGATAATAGCAAAGTCCTTGAACTCACTAGTTGCTTGCCGAACCCTATGAATTTCAAGAACTAAATGGGAACTAATTTCTACCTCATCTCCCAATCCAAATAAGCTTCAGGGTCATATTTTCCAGAAAATGAAGGCAAGGTAAATTTAACTTTAGCAAAAGGATCATCGTTACCTTGCCCTTGGTGGTTTCCTCCCATACTTGACGATTTCGGCGAAGGCGTTGACGTAGTCGTGCCTCTTCTGTCGCTCACCGGTCAACCTCTCCATCGTCTCCATCGTCTCCATCATCGTCATACATCGTGTCCTGGTTGGCATCATCTCCGGAGGGTGGCCGATGGGTCTCCAATTCATCAATCCTCCCAGCTAGCGTGGCTACTCATCTGTCCAGACTCTCAAGCGTGTGGTTAATGTTCTGCTTAGCAAGAGCAGCGTTGACCCCCTTCAGAATGGTTTCATTCAGCCCCTTCATCATCTGGTCCATGTAGCCTTGCATCTCACCGCGAAGAACACACTCCGCCATTTCGTCAGACCCTGGCATTGTTAGCAAGAAGACAGAGAAAACACAAAGGAATTATCCCTATCAAATACTACTATGCAAGGATAGTGGACACTCGCAATTGAAAGCACCTTACCGAGCTCTTACAAGATTCTGAGACTAGCGAGCAAAGGATGGTACAACCGATGGCTGGTTCGTAATACCTTGAGGGCGTGATCCAGCGATTGCAAGGGTCGAGACCGTGCTGACCAAAAGTATATATGTGGAGCTGGGAGGCCAAATATGTTAGTAGCACACAATTCAATAACAGATAGTAATGCTGAATAAATGTCCAAAGCACTTGTCCTAGTTGCTGGCCTAAATGCGTTCTAAACCAGATATGATAAAACAAGGGAGACAAACAAGTATGAAGGACAGCAGCAAGGAAATAAGGACAAGGCAAAAAAACACAGCACACAATAGCACACAGCTGGCTCCCTGGTGTGTCCTATGTGCTCCTCTCCGTTTTCTTTTTTTCTTCTTTCACACCTTTTTCGTTCATTTTTTATTTTTCTGATATTTTTTTTCAACTAGGAGCACAGAAACAGCAACCTCAGGAAGGTGGCAGCTCAGTCTGAATACACAGGCGTGGCCTGTAGAAATACACAGGCGTGCTTTAAAAAGCGTGCTAGAACTTTGAAGTGCGGATACCCAATTTTCCGGCCTGAATTTTGAAAAACTGATTTCGGCAAACCCGAAATGGCTAATTCTGAGAACTCTGAAGTGCGGATGGGAATTTTTTTGTAGATGTTCATAGATTATTTATTTGCCTGATTCTGAGTCCGTATGCGAAAGTTATGGTTGTTTTAAGGAAGGTCCTCCGTATCAGTGTTTTGGTGGAGGCTGATTCGGGATCAGGTGGATGGAGATGTAGGGTTTGTGGGGGTGCGGCGGATGGATCACGAACTAGACTCAATCACAATCTAAGCCAGCAACCGAACTCGACCTAGGACACAAACTCAACACTATGGACTCTGAAACAGAATTATGCAAAAGGCTAAACGTGGTTGTAGGACAGGGAAAAACCTACGACTACCAATTTTGTTTTTGTGGCTTTTCTGGAACAAAAATTGAAACAGGACGGAATAGATGATACCTAACAGGCAACCTTCACTCTGATACCACTTGATGGCAACGGGGTGCCCGATCTTCCGTTAGGTAAGGATAACTCTCGATTTGGTGGAGAATTGACACTCATGATCCGGCTTCTGATCACCAAGACCCGAACCCTGCAATCGCAGCACCACAATTCCTCTTGTTAATTGCCATGCATCGCTAGCCTCCTTGTCAGCCGTTGCTTGACTGGCTTGGCATCTGTCTTGATGTTTAGGGCGTGCTCGATCAACTCCCTTGGTACACCCGGCATGTCGGATGGTTTCCATGTGAAGATATCCTTGTTGGCTTGGAGGAAGGTGACGAGCGCGTCTTCCTATGTGGGGTTGAGTCCAGTCCCGACTAGAGCAGTCTTGGAGGGATCAGAAGGGTCCAGAGGGATCTTCTTTGTGTCAGAGTGATGGCAACAGGGTGCCCGATCTTATGTTAGATAAGGACAACTCTCGATTTGGTGGAGAATTGACACTCACGATCCGGCTTCTGATCACCAAGACCCGAACCCTGCAATCGCAGCACCACAACTCCTCTCGTTATCAACCGTGTGCTGCCCGATTGACCTCACCACGAAGGCTAATCCTTGCATGCGAATTGAAGAACACAAGCAAGAACAAGGAAGATTGCAACTCAACTTGCAGATGAATGATTAGACTCTCGAAGATGGGGTCTCACAAGCCGATAAACGGTGAAACTATTCAGAGACAGATTAATCTAAGCAAAACCCACTCTAAACAGCGGTGGCTACTGAATATATATGAGTTAGGACGTCCTAGGGTCAGGGTTTGCTCTGTGAGGGGCGCACTCCTCATGGGTTTAGCCCACGACACAAATACAAAGCCCAAAGGCCCAAACTGACTCGGATAGGAAAAATGATGTAACTTGTTTTTGCGATTCTGGACAGCTCAAGAGAAATTTTGGCATGAAATGAAAACCATCTGAGTGTAGACTTCATAAGCTTTCCAACAAGTACTTGTAGACCCTGTAACTCCTTCTGGATCAGAAGTTATAACCGTTTGAATTTGACGCTGTCTCCCAGCCTGAAACTGAACCGGTCTCGAAAATAGGAGTTTACTTGCACTTGTTGTCTCGACTTTAATATTTGGTTTCTTGAGCTATTGTCCATGGTCTTCTCCCATGTTCCTAATAATAATAAAATCATCACAAGAATTAAATAGTATACCATTCGTAGAAATATTTCCATGTAAGCTTAGGAATGCATTCACCTGGCGATTAACTTGACGGCCACGTGCGCGAGTAATTGGTCCTTGGAGTCAAAATCTGAGTAGTTAATTGGAGTAAGGACGACTCCGACCTCCCTAGATCCAATCTGGAGCGGCTCTGGGCCATGTCCAAACTGAACCACAGGGGATCGGGTCTGCCGTGTGAGATGTAGATCCGTGGCGTCGCCGAATCTACGAGGGAGATTGACGATCTCTCCCCCTCCTAGCCCAACCCGGGCCGGCTCGAGGCTGAGCGCGAGTTGGACGCCGAAGAAGAGAGTTGTCCTGAGACCCGGACAGGTGGTAGATCACCGTAGCACATCGATGAGGGTGGCTACAGCGTCTTGTGGGCTGACTGGCACGGAGTCGGCTAGTTCCTCGGCCGGTTGGATTGGATCTACGTCGGCCAAGGTGAGGATGCTGATAATGTCGGCGACGAAGTCAAGGCTTCCGAATGAGATTGTATCTCCGGGAGAGAATTTGTCACCGTCGACTCCTGTTGGAACCATCGAGCTTGTGGATGTAGATCTCACCGAAGCCCCTACCTAGCACGCCAACTGTCGATGTTTTACACTGGTAATATGAATATGGGGCTACTCGTCGGATCGAAACTCGGTGGATTGCAAAGGAACACGGGGAGGTTTATACTGGTTCAGGCTCTCGATGTGAGGTAATACCCTACATCTAGTTGTGGTGTATTCCTTTGAGGATTTGTGTGGATTTATGATCTTTTGATCTCTTCTGCCCTCATGGGGCGCCCTGCCTCCCCTTATATACTGGGGGACAGGGGTACAAGGTAGGAGTTCTAGCCGGATACGGCCAAGGAATATCCTTTTAGAGATACAATTTACCCGATTAGGACTGTATATTCCTTATCGTACAAGGCAAAGTCTACCGGGTGCTACTATATCTCTAATTACAAGGCTAGGCCCATCTTTTATCCAAGTGGCCCATATGCTTGTGATGAGGTACCCGGGGCCCATGGCCTCCACAACTGATGGCTCTAGTAGTTGCTTGACAAAAATCCCAGTCGGGACCACTTGTTGTTTAGATCCCATGTTAGCCAATTCGTCTGCAGCTTCGTTGTATTGTCGCAATACAAGAGTTATCTCTAGCCCGTTGAACTTGTTTTCCAGCTTTCTGACCTTCTGACAATATGTCGCCATAGTATCATTGAGACATGTCTAGTCTTTCATGACTTGGCTGACCACGAGTTGAGAATCCCCGTGTACGACCAGTCAGCGGATGCCGAGTGATATGGCAATTCGGAGCCCGTGGATGAGTGCCTCGTACTTGGCGACAATGTGGGAAGCTGGAAAGTGAATCTGGAGGACGTACTTGAGTTTTTTGCCAATGGGTGACGTCAGTATGATGCCAGCCCCTACGCCGCCAATCCTTAGAGTACCGTCGAAGTACATCGTCCAGTACTCTAGCTTGTCCGTGTTTGTAGTTATCTGAACCTCTGTCCACTCGACCACAAAGTCAGCTAGAGCTTGAGATTTGATTGCTGTCCGTGGCTAAAAGATGATGTCGAACACCATCAACCTGAGCACCCCGGGTACCTCATCACAAGCATATGGGCCACTCGGATAGAAGATGGGCCTAGCCTTGTAATTAGAGATATAGTAGCACCCGGCAGACTATGCATTGTACGATAAGGAATATACAATCCTAATTGAGTAAATTGTATCTCTAAGAGGAGATTCCTTGGCCATATCCGGCTGGGACTCCTACCTTGTACCCTTGTCCCCTAGTATATAAGGGGAGGCAGGGCGCCCCATGAGGGCAGAAGAGATCAGAAGATCATAAATCAACACAAATCCTCAAAGGCATAATACCACAACTGGACATAGGGTATTACCTCACATCGAGGGCCTAAACCAGTATAAAATCTCCTTGTGTTCCTTTGCAATCCACCGAGTTTCCATCTGCCAAGTAGCCCTATAATCATATTGCCGGTATAAAACATCGACATCAGTCAAGAAGAAACCAGTGCTTGAACAGTCAAGGACTGAACCGACCCCAGCAACGAATGAAGTGCTAATCATCTCCCAAGATTGGTAGACTCCAGTTATCAAATTCCTCTTGGACAATGAACTCCCAGAAGATCGCAGTGAAGCCGAACGGATCAAATGTCAAAGCAAAAGTTTCCTTGTAGTCAGAGAAAACCTGTACTGAAGAAGCGCATCTAGAGTCCTCATGCGCTGCGTCACACCCGAGGAGGACAAGCAAATTTTGCAATCGATTCACTCAGGTATCTGTGGCAACCATGCTGCATCCAAGACGTTAGTCAGAAAGGCTTACAGACAAGGTTTCTTCTAGCCGACTGCAGCAACAGATGCTAAAGACATATTTTGCACATGCGAGGGATGTCAATTCTATGCAAGACAAACACATCTTCCAGCTCAAGAACATCAAACAAATCTAATCTCTTGGCCCTTTGCAGTTTGGGGGCTCGACATGGTTGAGCCGTTCAAAAAAGCGCCAGGGGGTTCACACACTTGTTTGTTGCAGTGGATAAATTCACAAAGTGGATTGACACAAAACCCGTTCTACCATAATAGCGGCACGAGCAAAGGACTTCATCATGAGTATTTTATACCGATTTGGAGTTCCTAACCGCATCATCATGGACAACGATACTCAGTTCACTGGCGGCGTATTTCAAGATTTCTATGGCAACTTCGGCATCAAGATCTGTTATGCTTCTGTGGCAAACCCACGAAGCAATGGGCAGGTCGAGCGTGCTAATGGCATGGTCTTACAAGGTATCAAGGCTAGGATATTCGACTGACTACAACCATATGCAGGGCGGTGGGTACAAGAACTCCCATCCATTCTCTGGTCTTTAAGAACCACAGTTAGTTGGGCAACAGGGCAATCCCCTTTCTTCCGAGTCTATGGTGCTGAGGCTATGTTACCAACTGAGTTAGAGTTTGGCTCCCGCGAGTTCGGGCCTACTCAAAAGACAAAATCAAACGAAGACCGACTGGTCGAACTGGATCAGTTGGAGGAAGCATGGGACATCGCAACTATCCAGTCGGCAAGGTATCTTCAAGGCCTGCGTCATTATCACAGTTAAAATATTCATGGCCGCACCTTTTTGGTGGGTGATCTCATCTTGAGAAAAATACAAACCACCAAAGACAGGCATAAACTATCCCCTTTGTGGGAAGGGCATGTATTATGTGCCTTGTTAATAAAATCTGAGCTTGTTTTATCTAAGTAATGAAGTTCTACAACGATTATATTAAGTTTGTCCGAGTATAGCTTTTAGAGGAGAACGTTTTTTCTTAAGTTCCTATCAATCTACTCGGTACAAACTACATAGTCAAGTAAAGCTAATGATGACTAAGAATAAGCAAGCACTCAGCAGCATTGTACAGATATATGCAAGTTTTCACAAAAGTTATATACACCGACTGCATAATTGTTTTGCTCTTAGATACCCAGGTCCTTCGCTATTGCCTCTGCAGTCAGCCTCGCCTGGCTAATCAGCTCCAGTGCCTCTTCGAGAGTCATCTCCTCGGCAAAGCCCTCACCAATGGCCTCAATATCAACCCTAGGGTATATTGATTTGGTCATGGTAAGAGTTTGAGCAACGCTGACAGCTACACGCTCGTTCGAGTACTTATTCAAGATACTCGGGGCTTCGCTTAGGCGTGCCTGTACCTAGGAGACGGCACTGGAGCTGGTCCCGGCATGATGAGGTTCCATAATGTCTAGAAGCCCTTTCATGGATCCGATGAGGATTTCCTGTGACTCCTTGACAATCTTGATCTCCTCTACAAAGACGTTAAACTGGATCTGGGCATTGGCTTTTGAAGTTGCTTAGATGCATCAACAAGTATACTTGTTAGCCAAGACATATAGTCAGAGCAACAAGAAGATGGATTAAGATCATTGTCAGGCAGGAGACTTACTAGCATAGTCGACCTCCACCTTGGCTTTGGCCTTCTCTATTTCCTTCAGCTTGTTATCTTGTTGTTTCTTCTCCTCTGCCTGAGCCTTTTAGTCGGCTTTGAGGGCTGCAAATCAGAACAATCAAGAACTCAAGATTGCAGTCAAAACTCAACAAGGCAATCGGAATCAACAAAGTTGGAGAAATCTACTTGGGATTTACTCGGGAGGATAATGCAAAAGACTTACTTTTGATCTAATCAGCTAGAGCCCAGTTTTCATCCCTGAGCTTATCAACTATTCCCCTCAGCCATGTCTCCCTTTCTTGGCTCATCCGCTCCAGGTCGTCCTTGGCTATCTAGAGCTGGTTCAGTTGTTGGAGATGGGGAGCGAGCTCAGTCAGGACCTTATTTATCTTCTCGGAGCGATCGATGATCTTCTGCTCAGAGCAAAACAGAGGAAAACTTCACTACATACCTAGACTCCCCAGGACGCAGCGATTGTGGCACGTAGAAGAACTTCGCGTCCCTCAACATTGCTTGCTCATCATGCTCATAGCTCTCTGCAACTCCCTCAGGAGTGACCCAATGAAAAGTTCTTGGGAAGTTGCGAGGAGGGGCTTCGAGCCGGAGGAGGTCTACTTCATCAGAAAACAATGATGATATTGATGGTGATGGGGTCCTGGCCATGGACTCGGCAGCTACAGGGGCTTCAATGATCTACTTGGGGGCTAGAGCAACAACTACAACACTTGCTTCTTGGTCGGCCGACGCTGGTGATCCTGCTGTCGAAACTGCTTCAACTTCAGTAGCTGGAGTAGTCTCTGGCTCGGCAGGCGCAATTGCTAGAGCTGGCTTGGCTGGGATTGGCTCGGTGATAGGAGAGGCTGGCATAGTCCCCTTGGGATCTATGTCAACTCACTTCATGCACAATATGTCAAATATCAAGACACTACCATGTCATTCAAGATTTTTAGAAGATTGAAGATTGAAGATTGCTTACCTCTTGGAAGTCTTGAACTTCCATGAGGGGGCTCCAGAAGATGTTGGCAGCAGAGAGCTACCGGCTGTCAGGCCAGTTGGTGCAGCAGTCGGCGTTGGCGATTTAGCTCCGGTCGGCTTTGTTCCTGGTGCAGCCAACTGGGGTGTCGAGATACTCGGCGGTGCTGCCCTTGGGCTCGATGTTGCTGATCTTGTACTCGGTGAAGCTGGCCTTGGGCTCGATGTTGCTGGCCTTGGGCTTGGAGATGCCGGTCTTGGGCTTGGTAGCCTGGGAGCTAAACTGATGGGGTCCTTGATCCTCAAGCTCCCCGGTGCTGCACTCGGCGTGCTTGTCTTCTTCTTGCCCTGGTCTTCAATTGGTTTCTTCCTAGCCCTCATGCAACTGGGCTGGGCAGCAGAAGGATTGGCTAGCCTCTTCTTTGTTTTGGTGGTTGGTTGGTTCTGGGAGTCATCATCAAACTCCTCACAGTCCTGCAACTGTTTCAACGACATAGGTCATGCATTGCAGAACAATCCAAGACAGATATTCACAGATATTCATCATAGAAGGATAAAGATTTAATGTCAATTTCTCAAGATTACGTGTGGCTGAGGCCTGTTATGGCTATAGCGAGCGGGGGTGCGTTCTGTGTCCTCGGTCTCCATTACCCCATTGACAAAAATTCCGAGCAAGATATCAGTTACCTTGTTCTTATCAGCTAAGTCAGGTTATTCGTTGTTGGGATCATCCCTGCCCTGGTAATCCCAACCGAAGTGGCTCCTAAGCTTCAAAGGCACGGTGTGGCAATTCAAGAAACATCTCACCACCCAGGGACCAATCAACCCCGAGCTCTTCAACAGATTAATCTTCTCTATCAACTGGTATACTTGGCCGATCTCTTCATAGGTTGGCAATGAAGACCAATTGGGCAGAACTATGGGTGGAGAGCCAGTGAAAGGGGGCAGAGAAGGTTCGAGATTGAAACAATAGAACCATCTCTGTGCCAGCCCTTGAGGGAGGTTTTCAAAGGAACATTGAGGTAGATTTTCTTCATTTCGTTCCTAAGTTAGAGACTGGCTCCCCCAATAACCTAGACTTTATTTTTGGATGGCTAGGGCTTGATATGGAACAAATATCGGACAAGATTAAAATGGGGCTTAACCCCCACAAAAACTTCGCACAGAGTGACGAAGATCGAGATATGCAAGATGGAATTGGGATTCAAATTCACCAACTCTATTTGATAGAAGGACAGAAGTTGGCGAAGAAAATCCAACGAGGGTAGGGCAATGTCACACCCCGAGTTTTCCCTCTTAAATATAGCCACACAAAATATACCTAAGAAAAAGTCCCAAGAAAAATTAATTTAAATGGGTCAAATGAATTAATTAAATGTGAAAAATTCAAAGTAATAAATTATCCTAGCTAGGGATATTTTGCTATATTCTCCTAGCCAAAATACACTACTAGGATTTTTACTAGAATTTTTAGAGCATTGGAAGTATTTTTAATAAATCAAAAACTCTTATTGGGATTAAAAGAGCACTGGAAATCCTTTTCCTTTCCTTTTCTTCCTCTTTTTCCTTTTTCTTTTCATTTCCCTCCCGCTGGGCCGCCGCCCTAGTACTGTGCCGGCTTGCTTGCGTGGCCTGCACACTGCACGTCACTCACCCCTTCTCACCATCAGCTGGGCCCTACTGTCGGTCACTCTCCCCACGCCGCTCCCCTCACCCCCTCTCACTGACACGTGGGACCGAGGCCCCACACATCAGCTTCGTCCTCAACCTCCGGCTGACTCGGCCGGAGGGGATCGAGCTACCCCGTCTGTTGGATTACGTCGTTCCTGCTCCCACACGCCTCGGCCCTTGATTCAAACGTCGCGGACCGAATCCCCGCCCGTTTCCCCACCTTCTCCACCCCTCTTGCCCATGACCACGGTTGAATCATGCCCACTAGCCGTCATGGCTGCTACCCTCAATCCCATGAAACTCAGCCACGAACTCCCCCAACCGAGTGTATATAGACCCTCCCCGTGCTCTGCTCTCATTTTCCCCTCAGTTGCATACACCTGCCGAGTACCCAAACTTCCTCCGTGCCGAGCTCCCGAAACGCCACCGCGCTCCGCCTACTCCAGTCGCACATCACCATTGCTACAGCCAACGCCAACTACCGCGCTCGTGCTCGGTAGCTTCGCCGCACCCGGCTGCTTCCTGTTCCGCACCAGGCCACCTCGGATTCCCATCGGAACTCCATTCTCTCCGTCATTCCCTTTCAGTAAGCCTCTCCGCCAGCAGTTGGCCATGGCTTTCCGTTGACCCACTCGGTCTTTTCTCTCCTAACTCATTTAACACTTTTGCCAGGACCTCCCGCACCTAGTTTCCATCTCCGTCGTCGCTCTGTGCCACCGGAATCTAGCCAGCGTCACCATCCCGAACCTCAGACGCCGCCAACTCCCATTGTTCGTCGTCATTCGCCGCACTCCGGTCGCCGCGAGCCCTCGGTGAGCACTCGGCCACATTCCTCACCCTCTCCGCCGCTTGCTGCTGCTCTCCGCCGCACCGGATGGTCGCTGGTGGTGACCATCAAGCCACGTGCACTGTCGCCACACTGTGCGCACCGGCGGGTCTCGTTCTCGACTAGGTCTGAGTCGTCCGATCTGTCTTGGCAGATCGGGGCCACTCATGTACCTATGTCCGCAGTCACCGCATGTGCGTGGATTGTGTCCACCATCGTCGTCCTCTTTTATGCCACTGACCCATGGGTCCCGCCTATCGACGCCGGCTCCCCGGGGTCCGTTGACACATTAATTCCTTTAATTGTGCATAAATCAGTTAATAATTGATTTTGTATAGGAAATCATAGTGAAACTTCTAAAATTCATAACTAATTCATTTGAGCTCCAATTAATTCCATTCAAATTTCATTAAATCTAGGAAAATGCCAAAAATTCATTAAAAATACTTTCAGCTCTTGTTTGACTACCCACATGTACTATTTTTAATTGTTTGTGCGCTGTTTGCTTTAGATTCCGACGCCATCGATTCTCCCATGTATTACGAGGTCATAGCCCAGTACGTCGAGTCGGAGCAAGGCAAGTCACACTGTAATTTTGATCATTTTGTACCTACTATTTCTAAAATGTTTTGTTTATTTAAATAAACATGCCTGTTTTTTTATTACATGTGGCATGGATTATGACCCCTATATAGATAAGATTATGCCTTAGTTGTTGAACCTTGTTCCTTGTCACCTGGGTAACCACATGGGTAGAATGTTATTCTTAGGATGCTTAGCCATGCTTAGAAACTATTAGTTCACCTGGGAATTCAACATTATCATTTACATTCCTGTTTCGACTCTATGTCAGAAAATGGCACTTTCGATATATTGATGTTGAATTACTAAAATTAGACCCAAATGGTGGGCTGTGGGTGCATGGTTTTGCTAGTCGCACCCATGGCAATTAAGGACCGGTTCATAGGAACCCCTTGGGCAAGTACTCGTACTTTTCACAAGCCAGCGTGGGCAACGGCTGGGCTTGTAGCATCTCTTCTCCCTCTCCTAGGCACTGATGGTGAGGATGGGCGTGATGGAGTTGGGTCGGCCCAGGGTAGGGTTGATCGGCTTTCGGATCCATTGTGGTGCAAGGGGGGTAGCCTGGCCAATATGGGGTGTCCTGTTGGTAGGTGCAACCTCAGCGTGGTGTGGATGGTTTGGGAGAGGTTGCATGAATGGTCCTGTCACAGCCTCTCACGGGGTATCGTGGTGATGTACCAGCACACGGGAACGTGTGTGGGGCTATGTCTTGTGGGTACAGTTGTACACCTCTGATCAGAGTTAAATCTATTCGAATAGCCGCGACCGTGGATATGGGCGATTGGTCAAGACTCACCGTCATTAGTCACATCTTACTTAATTAACTTGACTTAGTGGAACTGGAGTGGTTCAAATGGTTTGTGGGGCCTAGTTAACGTGGTGTAGCGTTAATCAGTGGAGGATTAATATTGTTCAATTAATCAAGCTTTTTACTATTTGCGAACTACTATTATTTGCAACTGCTTTTACGCAAATAAACCTCTAGCCTATCTTTGTCTCCCGTGCATTGTGCATATTTGCAGGTGTGGTTTGTTGAGTACTCTGTGTGGTACTCAGTCTTGCTCCTTTTCCCTTTCAGTGGTGGAGTACGTGACTGATGAGGATCAACTGGAGGACTAGGCTGGCTCCACCATCAAGATGTCTGTGGATTGGAAGCCTTCGCTTGGCTAGTTGTTTATAGACCTTATTTGTTTTTACCATTGCATTAATGTAATATAATTTTATTCTGTTTGTAAGACGCACTCTGTATGGCAACTTGGAATTGTGTACCCTGGCTTTTTCTATACAGGGATTTCATCCACATGAATGTTCAGAATTTCGGTGGTGAATTTCTGGGCGTTACAAGTTGGTATCAGAGCTGAACTTGACTGTAGGACCAGACAAATGGAAACCCTAAGAGCCCTCTAAAATTCTCATTTGCATATGCTTCTTGCACTTGGAGTTATTTCGGAAAAAGTGGGAATTTGTTCTTGGATTGGGATAAAATATTGACCTTTATTTGACTGAAATTTTTGAGTCAGGTCAAGTTTGGGGTGAAATTTTATTCAAGGGTTATGGCATATGTGTCTAAATTTTAGGAAAACATTGGTTAATCGGGGTGATGTATGATTTGAGGCATGCATAAAATATTTCTATTGGCTTTGCAATTATTATTTAAAATTTATTCGGTACTATTTGGTTCTGTTGTATTATTCCGTCGGTCCCAGGTTTACATACAAAATTATTTCGTGCATAAAATTATCTTATTTCACTCCTTTCAAAATTCTCTGTACTCGGGTTCGAATTTTGCAACTCGAAGCCCTCCGTTTAAATCTCCTTATTTTGTTCTTCTCAAAAACCCTAAATTCCATCGAGAACTTCCTTCCCAAAAACTCCCTCTCATATATACATACGAACATATGCATTACAAATATGCAATCCTCCTTGAAATCCCCTTACTTAAATTCCTGAAAATCTTATGAGCCAAATACCAAAATTTCCGAATTTGTACCCTTTTCAAGTCTCCAAAAATCCCTATCCAATTCTTCCATCTGTGTATATATATATATATTTATTTATATCCAAACAAATATCCCAGCCACAGCAATACAATTCCTCCTCAAAAATCTCCATAATTTTGTGGTCCAAAATATAAAATTTTGGATCAAAATTCCTATTGAAAATCCTCCAAAATCAATCCAAATAAGTCCCTGGGAAAATAATAAGCGCCACTGTTCCTGTTGGGCCGTCCCTCTCTCCTCAGCCCGACTGGCGCGGCTTCCTCTCTTTCTTTGCTCTCCTCCCCGCGGCGGCCCACTACCGCGTCGGCCCATCGCTACCTCCTCTCTCCCGCGCTGACGACCTGGCCCCACCGGCTAGACCCTCACGCGCCGTCCGCGCCTGCGACGACTTGCGCACGCGTCGGTGCTCGCTCTCGGACCCACCAGACAGAGCCTCTAGCTGACTACAGTAGAAGCCGACACACGGGCCCCATGTGTAAGGCTCGTCTCCTTCCTCCGCTCTCTCATTTCTCTCTCATCTCTTGAAACCTCTCGAGCCGGCTGCCTCCTCGCACACGCCCGATGGTTAACCTGCCTCCCTGGGCCCGCTCACCAGTGCCGCGCCCCGTCGCCGACCACCGGGGCCCACGCGCTGGACGCGCGACGCGCACCCGCGCGAGCCGCTCCGCACGGTCGACGTCCTCCTCTGACTCCCCCAGCATGCGCTCCACGTGCTCGACACAATGTCGTCGAGAGAAAAATCTTCCGCCCGCAGAAAATATCTTCTTCCCGAAGCCTCCATGGTCAACAGCGCCTACACATCTCGTCACGTCACCTTGCCGCGCCCATACCTACTTTCTCCCCTCCGGCCGACACGGCCTCCCTGCCTCCCGCCATCTTGTGCCCTCCGAGCTCATCCGCCACATGCCGAGCAAAATATCCAAGCTTCCACCACCTCTCTTCCTTGTCGGCTTGCACCTCCGCTTGCCTATAAATGGCCGCCGCCCTCCCGTGGCTTCCCTCAACCTCGTCGTGCCGCCACGCCATCCGAGCTCAGGCTCTCGAGCTCTGTAAGCTCGCCGCCGCCACCGCCGCACTCTGTAATGGCTCAACCCAGGCCCGAGCCGAGCCTCTCTAGCCTCGCCGTAGTATTTTTTTCCCGTGCTCCCCTTCTTCCTTCTTCCCTACTCGCCGCCGCCAGAGCTCCTGAGCCGCCGCTGCTAGCACTCCTCTTCAGTGAGCCCCCTCTCCGATCCCTCCCCGTCTTCTTTTCCTTTCATCTCGCCGTACCCCGTTGAACCTAGCCCTCACCCAACCGCCGACCATATGTCACCACTCCTCGCTGCCGATAGCCCATCCCGCCACCGGCGACAGCAGTCCCACCGCCGTGCACCATCTCTCCTCTTCCCTCTGCTCTGTGCCACTGGCCACCACCGACGCCCGGGGTCTCCAATCCGAGCCGGCCATCTTCTTACCCAACTTCCCCTCGTCCCATTCCCGTAGCCTGCTGCTCCTCTCTCGCCGCTGACGCCGCCGGTGCCTGCCTCACGCCACCACGCGTCATCCTCCATGGCTGTCGCCCCTGTTGCTCGTTGCCGGCCACCGTCAACCTCTAATAGCCCAATCCGAACTGTCTATCTTCCTTGCCGTCGTTCCCTCATCCCGTTCCTGTGGCTCCCTTCCACCGGCGAGCCCTCGGCCGCCATTTCCTTCCCGGCCGCCGTCCACCGTCGATCCTCCTCGCCGGCCTCCTCCCTCTGAGCCCCCTCTCTTTCTCTCTCTCTCTCGGTCACCGCCCTGTGGGCCCCACGGTTAATACATATGACATGTAGACTCCGGTGCACAGTGACTATATTATTCCCTCCTATCCCACTGACAAATGGGCCCGGCCCCATTGAAAATACTAAATAATTTTCAGTAATACAAGTGGGCCCCATGTATTTCATGCACAGTACCTCCCTCCTCCTCTCACTTCCATATGGGCCCCATTCAATCCACTCTTTATTTCTCCTCTCCCTATGACAGTGGGCCAGCCCTCCATCTCTCTCCTCTGCCACTGTTCAAGGACCCCACCTGTCAGCCCTATTTCCCAAAATAATTCTTTTTCCAAAAATCCAATAAATCCTTTTCTATATTCTAGAAAATCCCCAAAACTTCCAAAATTCGTATCTTCCAAACCGTAACTCCGATTGAGCCCGTTTAAGTCTCTAAATTTTTCTAAAAATGAGATCTACCTTCTGTCACTATTAGTTATTAATAATAGTATATTATTTCTAGGGTTTTGTGTGTTTTTCTCTTGTTTCGTGCGTATCGTGCGTAGTCGACGCTTCGGAAATTCGTCGGACGTCGGATTTTCATGAGGATTCGAAGACGAAGTCTGAGGCAAGTCACTCCTGGTAACGCCCTGAAAATCGCCTTAATTAAAAATTATCGTGGGTAAATAGAAATACAAGAATACACTAGAAAATCTTTGTTTGAGAAAAGAGTTTGAATAAAATTTTGAAATTTCCAATATTAAAAATCCCAAGGTTAAATCTTTAAATAAATACTTGGATGCTTTTATATTCCAGGGGTTTTGTCGGAGTATTTTAAGCATTTGAGTATTTACAATAATAAATTCTTTGTGTTTCGTGGTGGTATTTACTTTTGGTAAATTCCCCGTGATTTAATAAACTCTCTGAAATTTTCTTGGATTTTTCGGAGCTACAGAATTAATTTTTAATTCAATAAAGATCACTAAAGTAATTAAATAAATATAAATAAATTTCTTTTCCTTTCCCCTGTTCGGGTCGTTTCTAATTCAGTCCTTTGAAGTCTCCCCGTTCATCGTGAACTCTGACTCCCTTTTTCCTCTAGGGTTTTGTGTCGTTCCCAGAACCCTAAAGTCACCTCGAAAATCTAAATTCGGAGTTACCGGATTTATTCATTTTTGAAACTCTAGAACTCTTTTGGACTCCCAATCTGAGATCCTTTGTATTCGAAATATCTATATTCCCCTTTAAGATAAATTCCAGATATTTCCTTAAACTCCTTTTCCATCGAAGCAAATCCAAATCTTTAATCGTCTGAGATTTCTCCAAATTCTGGTCCTAATAAAACATCCTCGTCAATTCCCTAATCCTAAAATATTTTACTTGGAATATTCCGTTTTCCAGTTCTCGGGAAAATATTCTCCATTCTCGGAATCCCACAAAATATTCTGTTTTCCGGACCCCCACTACATATATTCTTTTTCTAATTACTTCCAAATACTATTTGATTCCCAATATATATATTTATACCTATGTATATATACGTATGTATATATATATATGAATGTATATACCCTCAATATTCCAGATATTTGTTTCACCCCAAAATTCCTTTGACTCGACATTTTAATCATCTCTGGTAATCCGAGGTTTTCCCTAAATCCCAGATTGGACAAAATATCCTTGAGCTTCCAATTTCTAAAATATCCCATATATATATATATATATGTATAGATTCTGATTATCAGAATATTCCGACCTCTGAATATTTCTACAAATCTTCAATTCAGAAATATATCCCGAACTTATAAATTCCAATTTTCCAAATTTGGAATTTTATCGGAAGACCCCTCTCCTTTCTCCTTTTTCCCCTTTCCTCTTTTCTTCCTTCTTCTGTCCTTCTTCCTGGTCGAGCTCCCGGCCCAGGCCGCCACGCCGCACCCCGAGCTCCCCTGGCCGAGCTCCTCGGCCCAGACCCCGGCGCCTGCCTCCCTCTCGGCCCAGGCCGCCCCAGCCCCGGCCCGGCCTGTGCTCGGCCTACCGCCGCCGCTCCCGGCCCAGGCCGCCGCGCCCCGGGACTCCCTGCCCGTGCCCGTGCCCTCTCCCTTGCCGTGCCCGTGCCCGTGCCCTCTCGCTCGCCCGTGCCCGCGCCCTCTCCTCGGCTCGGCCTGCGCCCCGGCGCCGCCCCTCGCCTCGGCCTGCGCCCGACCTCGGCCCAAGCTAGCCGCCGGTCCAGCCCAGCGCCACCCCCTACGCCTCCGCCCCGCAACCGCCGCCACCGAATCCGCCGCGTCGCCGCTCCCATGCCGCCGCCGGAGCCAAGCCCCATATATATAGCCGCCGCCCCAGTAGCCCTAGCCCTAGCCGGCTCTGCTCCTCTCCACGCCGCCAGGCCGCCGCCGCCACCCCATCGCGCCGCCCTGCTGTCTCCATCTACCGCCGCCCAGCGCCGCTCTCTCCCGTGCGCCGCTGGTTCGGAAGCCGCGCCGCCGTCTACACCCGCCGCCGCGCCGGCGTCCTGCGCTGCTCCCAGCCGTCGCCGCCCTGCCTCTGCTGCCTCCGCCGGAGCCGCTGCCTCTTCCGCTCCTAGCGCCGTCGCCTGCGGAGCCGCCACTGTTTCTCATCTGCCACCGTCGCTGTCCCCTCCGACGCCGGCCGTCGCTGGGAGGCCCCAAGCCGTCGTCGCCGTCGTCTCTTCACGGTGAGCATCCTCGTAGCCGCCTCCCTCCTCCTCTGCCTGTTGTCGCCGTCGTCGTCGTCTTCGATCCCCGCCGCTGGTGAACTCCAGACCTGCCGTCGCCGTCTTCGTCTCTGCCCACGTCGGCAAGCAATCGGGCCGTCGCTCCCCTCGGCTTCGTCGTCGTCTGGACATCGCCGCCGTCGTCGTCTTCGATCCCCACCGTCGGTGAGCCCGTATGCCGAAGCATGCTCGCCGCCTCCTCTCCTCTCTGCCTCTGGAAGCCGCCGTTTGCTCCCGTGCGCCACTGTTGCTTAGCTCCGCCGTCCCCTGTGTTCAGCCGCCGCGCTTCAAGCCGCTGCCTGGCTCTGCCCTCGCCGCCCCTGTGCCCTGCCGGTTTGCGTGCTGTCGCCGTCATCGTCTTTGATCTCCGCCGTCCTTTTTCCTGTTTCTCCAAAGCTTGAACCGTCGCTGCTGGAAGCTCCAAGCTGCTGCCAACGCCGTGTCCCTCTTGCTCGCCGTGGCCGACGCCGTCTCCCCTTGGTGGTTGCCCCTGTCCCCTCCCCAGATCGCTGTCCATCATCACCCAGTCGTCCTGCCGCCGCTGCTGCTACGCCTCTGCATGCCAGCCATCGGTGCCTTGCTGCGCCGTCGCCTGTGAGCCTGCGCTGCTCTGTACCAGCTTGCCGGCCTGTGTGCTGTGCTGCCACCATCGTCGCCTTTGTCGCCTTCGTTTCTCCTCTCACTGGTGAGCATCCCCGGCGCCATCCTGTTCTGCTTCCGCAGCCGCCATGTGGTCGTCATCGCCGCCGTTGTCACATTCTCCTGGACGCGGTGCCGTCGGCTAGCCGTGTCTCCTATGTCGGTCATCAACTCCCGCTGCCAAATGCCGTCGCCGTGGCCGGCTGCACCGTACGCGGTCTGTCATCCTCATCACCTCTGTATGCTTCGGTTGCCATCGAACCTCATCCCGTGGCACCTCGATCGCCCGATTCCCCAAAGTCAAACCGAGTCACCGGATCTCCGTTGAAACCCTCAGTCCATTCAAGCTTATCCCAATCAACTTCGAGTTGTTGGCTCTCTGTCGAGAGCGATCTCATTCATTGGATCCCCTTATTATCTAACCTCTTCGCCACATCAGCCACCACATCAATCCACCCTCTGTTCCATAGACTTAGCCTATCGTGAGACATGCCTATGACTGTATGCCTCACTCCAGTATCCAACCAAAAATAATTATTCTAATCCGAAGACCCGGTGAATGTTTGAGGAATATTCCTTTTCCAATTTCCTTTCGGAATTATTCCGAATTCAATATTCTAAAAGCCGTATCTTTTCCACCTGAACTCCGATTCGACCCGTTTCTTCCTAAATTCATATAAAATCATAATTTACTTGTTTATGTATTTTTATGTATTGTTTATTGGAGTTTCTTAGGATTATTATTGTTTTACGTGTAGTTACGTATATCGTCGATTCGGAAGACTGCAGAGTCTGCGGAAGAGTTCGGAAGATTAATTGAAGACGTTTTACGATTGCAAGGCAAGTCACACGACAATCTCCTTGAGCATGTTGATCCCATTTGTGAAAGTATTTTATTTTAAAGTTATTGCATGAAATGCTTTTGAATGTCATTATATGGGTATTTATTTACTATCCTATGATCCTTGACTATTATGGCCATGTCGATATTGATTCCTCCACCTTGATACCCTGGGTAATAATATTGACTAGCTAGATGTTTAATTATTTATCTGGCTAGATTATTTAGGATTTTGCTTAGCCATGCCTAGAAACTATAGTGTCATTTTATGTGGGTAATTAATGACTCATTTATGACTAATTGTGGATTAATGGCTATATTTTCACGACAGTGAGTCGTGGTTGATTAATTAACTATGTCAACTAAAACTTGGTTGATGGTGGGTTGTGAGCACCTGGTTGGAATGTTGCTAGCGGTGCTCATGACAGTTAAGGACCGGTTCGCGGACTACTTGTTGCGAAGCAATACTCGTGCTAACCACAAGCCAGCATGGGTAATGGTAGGATCCAATGTGTAGTACGTTCAACCGGGGTCCACCATGGTGTGTTGTGGCTGTGTCAATAAGACCACCATGGCTGCGTCAATAAGTCCATGTCTTGGGCGTTGGATCGTTTCCCTGTTGGGGGCCTGATCAGCTCCTGCCGGAAACTGGTGGTCCAGCGGGTGGCTCCCTTGTTGTGCAGGTTACATAGAGGATCTTATCACAATTCCTTTCCGAGGTACCGTGGTGGTATTAAGGCGCACAGTGATGTGTTGTGGAGTTGTGTCTTGTGGGTAAATTGGTACATCTCTGGCCAGAGTAAAACTATTCGAATATTGATAGCTCCTGTTTGGAGATGTTTTGGTTTGGGCCTGAACTGCGTTGGAGCGCTGTTCAGTGGTTGATTCAATACTGATTAATAATTGAACTATACTGTTTTTAATGATTTTGAATGCAAATGTTTTAAATGCTGTTTTACGCAAATAAGCCATATTATGCCTTTTCCTTTGGTATCCTGTTGCATTACATTGCATTCCCTAGTGTGGCTTGTTGAGTACGGTGGGTGGTACTCAGTCTTGCATTATTGCAATCTTTAGAGTGAAGTTTTGCGAGGAGGAGAAGTTGGTGTTTGGCTTATACCCCAGTTGAGCTGCCTGTGGCTTGGTGCTGAAGCTACGCTAGTTGCCGTTCCGCTGCTGATTTCTTCTGTGTGAGGACTAAGTGCCTCTGTTGTAAGTATTTATCGTTATTTCGTTTTGGTTATGTTTATCAAATTGTCAATTTGTGTACCTCGGCTGATTCCTGGACGAGGATTTATTGCACAAATTAGCTTTGGAAATTCTAGTGAATTTCTGGGCGTGACACTCCTTGACCATATTGCTCCAAAATTTAAAATGTTTTGTTTGTGAAATTGCATTGCTAGTGTGCACGATAAATTGATCGGCCTCGGTTTGCGTGTCGAACCGACGGACCTGCCCGGTAGTTGCATAAACCCTATAGGTCTTTGATACCCTGTCCCTTGTCGCTCCACCCATGGTACCTCGGTAACCATGCTCTCTGAGCATGGATTCTGATGGTTTCACCTCCAGCAGATTTAAAACCCGACATGCGATGTCGACGAGTTTGTGAAATAAAATTTATTTGCGAAAATTTCCGCGGTGCAAAGTGATCGCCTATGTGGTGGCACTTCGTATTCGCATATAAGGACCGATTCCTTGGGGAATTCCATCCGAGCATCTCACAGTGCGACCACACGGGTGGTATGGGACACCCCTGGCTGAGTAACTAGTGTTCCCAGGATGGTTTTTGGTTGCTAATAAATGTGGGACTAGCTGGGTGCCGAGAGGGCGATATACCCCCGTCCCTGAGTACAGGAAGTGAGTTCCTGGTACTTGGTTAAGAGTGAGCACCCATTTATAGGGTAGCGTGCTATCCTGGGAAGGCTTTGGAAAGGCCTTGTCGCAAACCTCCCCGCTTGGCCAGCGTGGGAGTAAGCTCACGTCATGTGGGTAAAGCGTGCAATCTTTGCAAAGATCAAATGAACTATTGAAACAGCCGCGCCCACGGTAACGGGCAATGTGAGGTGATTCCTCTAGCGTAGATTTGTTTGCAAGTGTTTGGGAAAGTGATTTGTGGTATGGAAACCGTTACCAGAATCGGCCTTGGTGGCCGATGGATGACCTGAGTGGTCTGAAATGGGGCTGTGTGACCCGGGATGTCGATTGGCATCATAATTAGGGCTTCCTGAGTGGGAGCGGTATATGAGTTGAGATGAGTTATGAATGGCTCGAGGAGCCGCTGAGATGAGATGAGATTTCGTCCTGAGTGGGTGAAAGTGAAAGGAAAATAATGATGGAAAATGGGATTATGTCCTGGTATGGATGAAATTGAAAATAAAGTAATAGATGTTGATACCGTGGAAAGCTGCTTGTAGGCAGATCCACTAAGCCGTTGTCGGGATCCGACAGGTGGTATAAGAATATCTAAGATTAATTAAAATTTGATTCATCCGCTTGAGTTGTTGAAAAGCAATTCGCGGACAGGATCGAGGCGAGAGCCTCCTTCCAGACACTTTGAGACAACCCACACTTAGATTTTCGAAAATGTTTTCAAAAGAAAAGGTATGCGAAATAAACCCTAGCCTCTCTTTGAAAGCCTGCATATCTCACATTTTCTGTGACTTGTTGAGTACGTAAGTACTCAATCTATTTCTTTCTCCCCTCCTTCAGGAAGAGTGAAGTGGAAGTGAAGATTAGGGTTTCTTTCCTAGTCCCAAGCCGTTGCTTGTGGATTGGGTTCTCGCTGCACTGTCGTTCCGCTGTTGTGGTTCTGTTTGCTGGTTGCTGCTCAGGGCTTGCCCGAAGCCGCAACTTATAAGGTATAATATATATTTATGTATTTAGATAATTGCTATGGTACATCTCCGTTGACCGCAGGTACCAGCAAGGATTGCTGGGACTGGTACCGACATCGCGGTTCCGTGGGAGTTGGTTCACGCCAATCTCCTGCGGGGCGCTTCCTCTCCGGTATCACCGTATAGGGGTACCGGGTGGGAGGCGCTACAGTTAGTTGGTGGCATACCGTATGTTGTGGTATGGCCACCTCAGTTAGGAGTTGAATTGATTTTGTTATGTTTCTAACCATGAATTTCAGTTAATTTAATCCAGACACTTAATTACCACTCTTGTTTCTGAGCCACCTGTTTTTCTCCTTCCCTTCCACTGCTATCTTTTTCAGATGGTGAACACAAGGAATGGTAACCACGCTGCCAATGACGCCACTGCTACTGACCAGCAGGATGTAGCACCCCAGAACCCCCGAGCTCCCAATCACATGCCACCTCCACTACTGGAAAACCCAACACTTGCGTAGGTCCTGGCCAACCAAAACTAGATGTTGGCAATTATGATGCAACAGATGCAGCAAAACAATCTGCAGCAGCAGCACCAGCAACCTCACAACCCGGCCATTGCTCCTCAGTCAAAGCTGCCGGAGTTCTTGAGGGTCAGGCCGCCAACCTTCTCTAGCACCACCAACCCCATGGACGCCAACGACTGGCTATTGGCGATTGAGAAGAAGCTCAACTTCCTCCATTGCAATGACCAGGAAAAGGTCGCCTTCACCACGCATCAGCTCCAGGGTCCCGCCTCAGCTTGGTGGGACAACTTCCTCGTGACCCGCACCGCCACAACAGAGGTCACCTGGCAAAATTCTACCACAACTTCCGAAAGTCTCAGATACCGGCCGGCATTGTGGCACAGAAAAAGAGAGAGTTCAGGGAATTGGTGCAGGGAAACAGGACTGTCACAGAGTACCTCCACAACTTCAACCGTTTGGCACGCTACGCGCCCGAGGATGTCCGCACCGATGCAAAGAGACAGGAGAAGTTCCTGGACGGACTGGACGACGAGCTGACCAACTAGCTCCTCTCAAGTGACTATCCAGACGTCGAGAAGCTGGTGGATAAGGCAATCTGCCAAGAAGATCAGCATAACAAGATGGACTGCAAGAGGAAAGCAGCCCAGTTCCGAGCTCACCAGGGGCAGCACCAGAGGCCACGGGTGATGCTGGGGCATTAGGGTGGACCTTCCACCATGATCGTCTGCCAGCAACGTCCGTTCCACCCAAGGCATTTTGGAGGCAACAGCAACAACAGCAGGTAGCACAACCGTCATCTCGCTCTGCGCCCACCAATGGCACCAGTGCAGCAGAGTCAGCAACGGAAGGATAGTGGGAGCAAGACCCTCACCTACTTCAACTGCAATGAACCAGCCCACTTCGCCGACAAGTGCCCGAAGCTGAAGCGCATGGGGCCCAGGCCTGCAGCTTCCCAGAACCCCAACGCCAATCAGTAGGTGATAAAGGGGCTTGTTAACCATGTCTTCGCAGAAGAGGCACAGGCTGCACCGGAGGTAGTACTGGGTACGTTTCTTGTGAACCCAATACCTGCAACCGTACTTTTTGATTCTGGTGCAACACATTCTTTCATATCCAGGAAATTTGTAGGGACACATGGGATAAAAGTGGTAGAACTTAAGATCCCTATGCGGGTTCATACACTTGGGAACCGCATGACCACAGCTCACTATAGCCCTTCAGTGAGCCTAGAAATCCAAGGATCACCTTTCTAGCCAATCTCATCCTCTTGGAATCCAAAGACCTAGATGTCATCCTAGGAATGGATTGGTTGACCCAACACAAAGGAGTGATCCACTGCGCCGATCGCACCGTAACGGTAACCAGTCCAGAAGGAAAGGCGGTTATTTTCAAATCGCCAGTTCCACAGGGGCAGGAAGTGAGCTTGAACCTAGTCACAGCGGAGCATCAAGTTGAAAATGAAACAAAGCCAGAAAGGAAAATGGAGGACATTCCGATAGTAAGGGAATACCCGGATGTGTTCCCGGAAGATCTACCGGGGATGCCACCAGAAAGGGAAATCGAGTTCAGGTTTGATTTGGCACCAGGAACAGCGCCAATATACAAGAGGCCGTACAGAATGGCACCGAATGAGATGGCAGAAGTCAAGAAGCAAGTTGACGATCTACTACAGAAGGGGTACATCCAACCAAGCACATCGCCTTGGGGAGCACCAATCATCTTCGTGGAAAAGAAAGACAAAACAAAGCGGATGTGCGTGGACTATCGCGCACTAAATGACGTCACCATCATGAACAAATACCCCTTGCCAATTATTGATGATCTTTTCGATCAGTTGGAGGGTGCCACCATCTTCTCCAAGATAGAGCTGCGATCAAGCTATCATCAGCTGAGGATACGGGAAGATGATATACCAAAGACAGCTTTCACCACTCGGTATGGGTTGTACGAGTACACTATTATGTCCTTCGGATTGACAAATGCACCGGCCTTCTTCATGAATCTGATGAACAAGGTGTTCATGGAGTTTCTGGACAAGTTTGTGGTGGCTTTCATCAATGATATCCTGATCTACTCGAAAACAACCAAAGAGCATGAGCAACATCTCCGTTTGGTTCTTGAGAAGCTGAGAGAGCATCAGTTGTATGCCAAGTTTAGCAAGTGCGACTTCTGGCTGAGAGAAGTGTAGTTCCTCAGACACATCATCACCGCCCAGGGAGTTGCTGTGATCCAACGAATGTGGAGTCTGTTACCAATTGGAAACCGCCCAAGACGGTGACACAAGTGTGGAGTTTCCTCGGACTTGCGGGGTACTACCGCCAGTTCATCGAGAATATCACAAAGATTGCGAGACCCATGACTCAATTGTTGAAGAAAGATGTGAAGTTTGTCTAGACAGCCGAGTGCAACCGCAGCTTCAAAGAACTCAAAAGAAAGTTAGTTTCGGCACCGGTCCTGATCTTGCCAGATCCCAAGAAAGACTTCCAGGTGTACTGTGACGCATCTCACCAAGGGCTAGGATGTGTGTTGATGCAAGAAGGTAGAGTGGTAGCCTACGCATTGCGTTAGTTACGCCCCCATGAGGGCAACTATCCGACACATGACCTAGAATTGGCTGCAGTAGTCCATGCTTTGAAAGTTTGGCGGCATTACCTCATCAGTAACCGCAGCAAGATTTATATGGACCACAAAAGTCTGAAATACATATTCACCCAGCCTAACCTAAACCTCCGTCAAAGAAGGTGGCTGGAATTGATTAAAGATTATGATGTGGGGATACACTACCACCCGGGAAAAGCCAACGTCGTGGCAAACGCTTTGAGCAGGAAAAGTTACTGCAACACTGCTTGAGCAGAGACATTGTGCAAGGAAATGCAACAGGAATTTGAACACTTGAATCTGGGCATTGTCGATCATGGACTCGTGGCAGCCCTAGAGGCCCAAGTGAATGATCCAGAGATCAAAGAACTCAAGAAGAACATGAGAGTTGGAAAGGCCCAAGGATTCACGAAAGATGAAAAGGGGATAGTATGGATGGGTGAACGACTGTGCGTCATGAAAACAAGGAACTCAAGGATTTAATCCTCCGAGAAGCTCATGAGACGCAATACTACATTCATCCCGGAAGCACTAAAATATACTTGTCGATGTTTTACAGCGGCAATAAATATATAGGGCTACTCAGGACCGAAACTTGATGGATTGCAAAGGAACACAAAAGGTTTATACTGGTTCAGGCCCTCGAGATGAGGTAATACCCTATGTCTAGTTGTGGTGTATTTCCTTTGAGGGTGTATGACTTCTTCTACCCTCAAGAGGCACCCTGCCTCCCCTTATATACTGGGGGACAGAGTTACAAAGTAGGAGTCCCAGTTGGACTACAACCAAGGGATTTCCTTCTAGAGATATAACGTGCCCGACTAAAACTGTATCTTCCTTACCGTACAAGGTTAAGTCTACCGAGTTCTATCATATCTCTAATTACATGGCTAGGTCCATCCTCTATCCGAGTGGCCCAATAGGTTCTCATGAGGTACCCCGGGCCCATGGCACTAACAACAGCCCCTGAGACTTTCATAGTTGATTCACAGCTGATGCCGAGTGCTCATCCTCCACGGTGAAAAATTCCTGAGTGCATTGCTCCCGAGTACTCTTTGTCTGAGTTCTTCTTCTCCTGAGTCCTGCTTCATGTTAGCTGGCAGCAAGGCTATGAAGGGCTTTGTGGAGGCCATGGGCCCTGGGTACCTCATCACAAGCATATGGGCCACTCGGACAGAGGATGGGCCGAGACTTGTAATTAGAGATATAGTCCTAGTCGGGTAAGATGTATCTCTAAGAAGGAAATCCCTTGGCCGTGTCCGGCTTGGATTCCTACCTTGTACCCCTGTCCCCCGGTATATAAGGGGTGGCAGGGCGCCCCATGAGGGCAGATCATCAAGAGTTCGTCAGAACCACCACCATAATCCTCAAAGGAATACATCCCAACTGGACGTAGGGTGTTACCTCGCATCGAGGGCCTGAACCAGTATAAAATCTCTCCGTGTTCCTTTGCAATCCACCGAGTTTCCATCCGCCGAGTAGCCCCATATTCATATTGCCGGTGTAAAACATCGATAGTTGGCCTGCTAGGTAGGGGCTTCGGCGAGATCTACACCAACAATCTCGATGGATCCTACATCAGGAGTCGACAGCAACAAATTCTCCCCTAGAGACACAATAACCTTCGGAAGCCTCGACTTCATCATCGACCAGATCGGCAATCTCACCTTGGCCGAAGCAGAGCCAACTCAACCAGCTGAGGAACCAGCCGACTCAGTGCCAGTCGACCAACAAGACACCGCAGCCACCGTCATCAACCTGCTGCGGCGATCTTCCACTTCGCCGAGCCTTGGGACAACTCTCTCTTTCAACGTCCGACTCGCGCTAGGCCTTGAGCCAGTCCGGGTCGGGCTAGGAAGGGGAGAGATCGTCAATCTCCCACACGGGCTTGGTAACACCGTGGATCTACATCTCATGCGGCAGACCCGATCCCCCATGGTTTAGTTCGGGCATGGCTCAGAGCTGCTCCAGATTGGATCTAGGGAGGTCAGAGTCGTTCTTACTCCGATAAACTACTTGGACTCTGACTCTAGGTCGGACAACGGTTTGAACACCAGTTCGGACTCCAGTCTAGCAAATCTCCTCATCCCCCGTGAAATCTTCATGGCTTCAACTCCTCCACCGGAGGTACGCCGACTACAAGAGGAGCAACAAGAGGAGGCGCACCAACTACACCATTAGGAGGAAGCTGACCGTGAGGCTCGCAATGACGAGCTACGCAAGGCTGGGCAAACCGCTCAGCAACAGATCCTCCAGACAAAAGTTGGCAACCACGACATCTTCGTCACGCCACAACAGAACGTTGTGGCCCCCGCAACCCTGCAGGACATGCTCCAGCTCGGGCCTGATCACCAGGCCACCCCGACCATCGCGAAGATCAAGGCGATGATTACAGCTGCTGCCTGTCAGCAGCAACAGCAGTCGGGCGACACAATTGTTCCGACTGTCGATGCTTTGCACCGGCAATAAAACTATAGGGCTACTCGCAAAGGTAAATTCAGTGGATTGCAGAGGAACACAGAGAAGATTTATACTGGTTCAGGCCCTCGATGTGAGGTAATATCCTATGTCCAGTTGAGGTGTTAATCCTCTGAGGTGGTTTGTGATCAATGATCTTCCGTGCCCTCATGGGGCGCCCTGCCTCCCTTTATATACTAGGGGACAGGGGTACATGATAAGGATCCCAGCCGGATACGGCCAAGGGATTTCCTTCTTAGAGATAGAAACCTATCCGACTAAGACTGTTATTCCTCATTATACAAGGTAAAGCCCGCCGGGTGCTATCTTATCTCTAATTACATGGTTTAGCCCATCCTCTATCCAAGTGGCCCATATGCTAGTGGTGAGGTACCCAGGGCCCATGGCCTCCACACCGACTAACAGATCGGGTTCTCCGGCAGCAGGCTCAACTACATCAGCACAATGCCGGGTGGTTGGCTCAAGTCAGCTACACGAAGAGTCGCGACAAACATCACTCAGTGACACCAATAACAACAATCGGCAGCGTCACCAGTACGATCGCTGGCCCAACCAAGATCTTCGAGTTCGTCTACAATGCGACCTCCGACACGACATCAATGCCTGGGGATGCCAACGCAAAGAAGAAGAGTGCCACCGACTGGAGGACGAGAACGAGTGTTTCGGTCTTCACCATGGGCGGTTTCATGACGCCATTTGGAGCGTACTACTACATCACTATGTCGTTCGGTTTGAAAAACGTTGGAGCAACGTATCAACGGGCAATTCAGCAATGCTTACACACTTATATCGGGCGCAACGTGGAGGCCTACATTGACGATGTGGTAATCAAGACCAAGTCCAAAGAAGACCTCATCGCTGACCTGGAAGAAACCTTCCAAAATCTTTGAAGATTCAAGATGAAGTTGAACCCGGAAAAGTGCGCCTTCGGTGTGCCATCCGGCAAGCTACTCGGCTTCATCGTCTCACATCGCATCATCGAAGCCAACCCAGAGAAAGTCAATGCAATTATGAACATGGCTCCCCCGACTAACCAGAAGGACGTCCAGAAGCTGACAGGCTACATGGCGGCACTTAGCTGGTTTATCTCCCGACTGGGCGAACGGGGCATGTCCTTTTTTAAGCTACTAAAGAAAGCAGACAATTTCTAGTGGACTCCCAAAGCCCAGCAAGCCTTCGAAGACTTCAAACAATTTCTCACATCACCCCCCGTGTTGGCGTCACCCATGCCCCAAGAACCGCTACTACTATATCTGGTGGCAACTACTCAGGCAGTCAGCACGGTGATGGTAGTTGAGCGATCCGAACAAGGTCACATCCAAAGAGTTCAAAGGCCAGTCTACTTTGTCAGCGAGGTCCTTGCCGACTCAAAGACGAGATATCCGTAGGACCAGAGGCTGCTCTATGGCCTACTCATCACTGTCCGGAAGTTGGTCCACTATTTCCAAGCACACCAGGTCACGGTGGTCACATCGTTTCCACTCGGGGACGTCCTGCATAACTGCGAGGCCACTAGCCAAATCGCTAAATGGGCGCTCGAGTTCATGGCGTTCGACATCACCTTTCAGCCGCGGACAGCAATCAAATCACAAGCTCTAGCCGACTTCGTGGCCGAGTGGACAGAAGTTCAAATGCCTACATCAACAGCGAAGCTAGAGTATTGGACAATGTACTTCGACGGTACTCTATGGATCGGCAGCGCCGGGGCTGGCGTCATACTAACGTCCCCCACCGGTGAAAAACTGAAGTACGTTCTACAAATCCACTTCCCGGCTTCCCACAACATCGCCGAGTATGAGGCACTCATCCACGGGCTCCGCATCGCTATATCACTCGGCATTCATCGATTGGTTGTGCGTGGAGACTCTAAACTCGTGGTAAACCAAGTTATGAAAGACTGGACATGTCTCGACGACACCATGGTGGCATACTGTCAGGAGGTCCGCAAGCTGGAATGCAAGTTCGATGGGCTGGAGATAACACATGTCCTACGACAATACAATGACGCTGCAAATTAATTGGCAAACATGGGATCCAAACGAGAGGCAGTCCCAACAGGGATCTTTGTCGAGCAACTTATGGAGCCTTCAGTCAAGAAGAAACTAGTGCCAGAGAAGTCGAGAGGTGAACCTACCCCGGCAACAGACGAGGTGTTGCACATATGTCAAGATTGGCGGACTCCTGTTCTCAAATACCTCCTGGACGATGAACTCCCAGAAGACCGCGGCCAAGCCGAACAAATCAAATGTCGAAGCAAGAGTTTCCTAGTCATCGGAGAAGACCTGTATCGAAGAAGTGCATCCGGTGTCCTCATGCGCTACGTCACCACCGAGGAGGGCAAGCAGATTCTGCAGTCGATCCACTCGGGCATATGTGGCAACCATGCCGCATCTAGGACGTTAGTCGGAAAGGCTTACTGACAGGGATTTTTCTGGCCAACAACAATAACAAATGCCAAAGACATTGTTCGCACATGTGAGGGTTGCCAGTTCTACGCAAGACAAACCAATCTCCCAACCCAAGAACTCCAAACAATCCCAATCTCTTGGCCCTTTGCAGTATGGGGGCTTGACATGGTTGGGCCTTTCAAGAAAGCGCCAGGAGGGTTCACACACTTGTTCGTCGCAGTGGATAGATTCACCAAGTGGATTGAGGCCAAACCTGTGGCTACCATAACAGCAGCACATGCAAAGGACTTCATCATGAGTACATTATACCGATCGGTGTCCCTAACCGCGTCATCACCGACAATGCTACTCAGTTCACGGGCGGCGTGTTTCAAGATTTCTGTGACGATTTCAGCATCAAGATCTGCTATGCATCTGTGGCACACCCGTGGAGCAATGGGCAGGTTGAACGCACCAACAATATGGTCTTACAAGGTATCAAAGCCAGGATATTCGATCGACTACAACCATACGCGGGCCGGTGGGTTCAAGAGCTCCCATCTATTCTCTGGTCTCTCAGAACCAAGGTCAGTCGGGCAACAGGGCAATCCCCTTTCTTTCTGGTCTACGGTGCTGGGGCTATGCTACCAACTGAGTTAGAGTTTGGCCCTCCGTGAGTTCGGGCTTACTCAGAAGACAAATCAAACAACACCCGATTGGTCGAACTAGATCAATTGGAAGAAGCAAGGGACATCGCAATAATCCAGTCGGCAAGGTATCTTGGCTGCCTATCGGTCCCCGGCGAAGCGCCAGCTCCAGCAGTCGGTCCGGTCGACGTCACAGTCGGTGGTGGCGCATCAGCCTGAGTTGGCTCTGATTCCGTGCGGTCGGCTTGGGCGCCCCCGCCCCTGGTGGCATCTGCTCCTGCCGGCCCCTCGGTGGCACTGCGGCCGGGCTCGACAACGTTGGGCTCAAACCCCCAGGTCTCAACCTGGGACTTGATCGCCTGGGTGCCGTGGCGACGGCATCCCTTATTTTCAGGCTCCCCGCCACGGCACGCACTGTCATGGCCCCCTCGCCCCGATACAAAATCGGTTTCTTCCCCGCTCTCTTGGAGTCGGGTTGGGCAGCAGAGGGACTCCTCGGCCTCTTCTTCGACGCGACGGCCGACAACGGGCGGGAGTCTTCATCAAATTCTTCATGCCACTATAAGTGAGTCAACTAAATGCATCACGCAATGCTGAACAATTACGATTCCACGGGCATTCGTCACAGAAGAGGATCAAAAGTTACCTTGGTCCGGGGCTAAATGGAGCTGTAGGTTGCAACCCGACGATTGTCATCTTCAGTTGCGATCACCCCATCAGAGAAGTAGCCGAACAAAGTCTCGGTCACCGCCCCCTTGTTCGCTAACTTGTTGCTCACTCGTTCAGGATCGTTTTTGCCTTTAAAGGCCCAGCCGAATGCACTCCTAAGCTTCAGCGGCTGAATGCGCCTTGTCAGAAAGCGACGAGCCACCCAAGGACCTATCAAGCCGGCCCTCTTGAGGTCATCTATCTTCATCAACAACAGATGTGCCTGGCCCATTTCTTCAAAGGACGGCTCTGCTGAACAATTCGGCGAGACCACGGGCGGCAAGCCGGTAAATGGCCGCAAGGAGGGAGCCAGATCGGCGCAATAAGACCACTCCTTGTGCCAGCCCTTCCGAGAAGATTTCAAGGGCAAATCGAGATACGTCTTCTTCCCGTCGCTCCTCAGTTGAAGACCGCCCCCCCCCCCAATCACATTGATATTGCTCTTGGAGGGTTGAGGCTTGATATGGAACAGATGTCGAAAGATGATGAAATGGGGTTCAACACCCAAGAAGCACTTGCAAAGAGTAACAAATATAGAGAGCTGAAGAATTGAGTTGGGGTTCAAATGCACCAACTCCAGCCCGTAGAAGTCAAGGATGCGGCAGAAGAAATCAGAAGATAGAAGGCACAAGCCTCGATCGAAAAAAGAGGCGAAAACTACCGTTTCACCAGGCCGGGGATTAGGGACCGACTCATCCCTAGCCGACCGCCAGCGGATCACCTCTTGGCTGGGCAACATCAGTTCGCTCTCCAGCCGCTTCAGCTTCACCGAGCCGCAATCTGAAATCGGCCAAGAACTCCCCGGCGCACCCGCAAGATCCGACGCCTTCGGCATGACTGGAGGCGGTGAGATTTGGGGAAAAACAAATCGGGGGCTTGGAGCAAACGAGGAGGATTGAAATCGCCCGAGTTCGGGTGGGGAATAGCAGCAGCTAACCCTAGCCGGGCGGGAGGCGAAAAGTTGGGCGCGAAGGTGGAAGATGAAGAGATTGGCTGATTTGGGGAAGACGATGGAATCTTTTTCTCTCCCCGTCTTTTTATAACCCATGCCGACTAAATGGGCTTAGGCCTACACAGTTAGCACTGGGCCAACAAGATATGAGTTCCTACAGTAGCATGCTCCATGTGGGCCGCCCACAGGCTAAGTTGAAATTATAGCGCTGGTGCTACTGACAGGAGCCGATGAGGTAAACAGGTATGCTTCATGAGAGCCTTATTGCCAAAACATATATGTTTGGGTATCTGTTTTATTCACCAGGTCTTGAGGATACATTCTTAAAAGGATCACAAGCTGGTCTTCATTAAAATTGGAGATGCAGGTATCTTTCTCGGGTACACCTAACCACGCCATGGATTTGTTTTCATAAAGTGGTACTCGGCCTACATGCATGGCCAACAGTTTCCATGAGCAACATTTTACCCACTGACATGATGCGGAAGAGTCTAACTTTCGAGTAGTGCACTACTCGGGAGAGACTATAAATATCTTTTCCCGCTGACATGATGCGGAGGAGTCTAACTTCCGAGTGGGACGCCACTCGGAAAAGACTATAAACCCCTTTTCCAGCTGACATGACGCTGAAGAGTCCCATACACGAGTAGCATCCTACTCGGCAAGACTATAAACACACATTCCAACTGACATGAAGTCGAAGAGTCCTATATACGAGTAGTCTCCTACTCGGCAAGACTATAAAGTTTATTCCGGTTGACATGATACCGAAGAGTCGCAAATACCAGTAGTAATCTACTCGAGAAAGACGTCCAGGTTAAAGATCTTTGACTTTATGTTTAATTGTCTTCACAATTAAGCACAAAGTCGGGGGCTACACCTAATAGGTGCACCTATTCGGTGCACACTATTCATATATTTACATGAAGCCCTTCATAGCCTCGCTGCCAGCTGACATGAAGTACGACTCGGGAGAAGACTTACTCGGACAAAGAGTACTCGGGCGCATTGCACTCGGGCAACCTTCACCGTGGAGGACGAGCACTCGGTATCTCAACTATGAAGGTCTCAGGGGCTACTGTGGAGGCCATGGGCCCCAGGTACCTCATTACTAGTACATGGGCCACTCGGATAGAGGATGGGCCGAACCATGTAATTAGAGATAAGATAGCACCCGGCAAGCTGTACCTTGTATAATGAGGAAACATAGTCTTAGTCGGATAGGACTCTATCTCTAAGGAGGAAATCCCTTGGCCGTATCTGGCTGAGATCCTTATCATGTACCCCTGTCCCCTAGTATATAAAGGGAGGCAGGGCGCCCCTCAGGGCGAGGACAACAAGGAGAACAAGATCATCGATCGCCATACACCTCAGAGGAATAACACCTCAACTGGACGTAGGGTATTACCTCACCTTGAGGGCCTGAACCAGTATAATTCTCCTGTGTTCCTTTGCAGTCCACCGAACTCACCTTCGCCGAGTAGCCCCATAGTATTATTGCCCGTGCAAAGCATCGACACATAGAGGAGATAAGGGTTATCAGGGAGTCACGGGAGGCCCTCGTCGAGTCCGTGAAAGGGTTCCTTGATCTGATGGATCCCCGCCCTATGGGAACCAGCTGCAGCTGAATCCCCCAAGTGGAGGCATGTCTAGAGGATGCACCGAGTGCCCTGAAGAGGTACTCGGATGAGCATGTCATTGCTGGCGTGGCCTAGACCCTGGCGATGACCAAATCAATCTACCCAAGGGCAGACATTGAAGCCCTTGGGGAGGGGTTTGCCGAGGAGACGACGCCCGAGGAGGCGCTAGAGCTGATAGCCCGGGCGAGGCCGACTGCTGAGATAATCACCCGAGACCTGGGTCTGTAAGAACGACATATCATGTAGTCGGTATGTATAAACTTTTGCAGAAAAACATGTGTAAATATATGTGCAATGCCGCCAAGCTTTGAATTACTACTCAGTTGTCATTAGCTTTACTTGACTGTGTAGTCTATGCCGAGTTAGTCTGTCAGAACTTAATAAAAATTGTTCAATGTAAGAAACTGTACTCAGGCAAATGTGACAGTCGTAGTAAGGCTTCATAAGTGGAGTAGGACAGGCTCGTATGTTATTGACAAAACACATATAATACATGCAGCCCCCGACTCACTACTTGGTTGATACAAGCGGCTTAGTGAGTCAGAGAAACTGTACACATGAGAATGTATAAAGCTCAGGTATAGAAAGGACGTAGCTGTTCTATATTCCATGAGTTGCTAATAAGGGCACCGTCTTTGGTCTTCAGTTGGTAGGTGCCTGGCCGCGTGACCTCGGCTATAATGAACGGCCCTTCCCAGATTGGGGATAATTTGTGCCTGTCTTTGGTGGTTTCTATTTTCCACAAAACGAGATCCCCGACCAAAAAGGCGCGGCCACGGACATTGCGATTGTGGTAGCGACGTAGGCCTTGAAGATACCTTGCCGACTGGATTGTTGCGATGTCCCTTGATTCTTCCAACTGATCTAGCTCGGCCAGTCGGGTATTGTTTGAGACGTCTTCTGAGTAGGCCCGGACTCGTGGAGAGCAGAACTGTAACTCTGTCGGTAGCATAGCCTCAGCACCGTAGACCAAAAAGAAAGGGGATTGCCCTGTTGCCCGACTAACCATGGTTCTGAGAGACTAGAGAACAGATGGGAGTTCTTGTACCCACCGGCCCGCGTATGGTTGTAGTCGGTCAAATATCCTGGCCTTGATGCCTTGTAAGACCATACCGTTGGCTCGTTCGACCTGCCCGTTGCTCCGCAGGTGTGCCACAGATGCATAGCAGATCTTGATGTTGAAATCTTCGCAGAAGTCTTGGAATACGCCGCCCATGAACTGAGTTCCGTTGTCGGTGATGATGTGGTTAGGAACCCCGAATCTATATAGTATACTCATGATGAAGTCCTTTGCTCGTGCCGCTGTTATAGTTGCAACGGGTTTTGCCTCAATCCACTTGGTGAATTTATCCACTGCGACAAATAGATGTGTGAACCCTCCTGGCGCTTTCTTGAAAGGCCCGACCATGTCGAGCCCGCATACTTCAAATGGCCAGGAAATGGGGATTGTTTGGAGTTCTTGGGCTGAGAGATTGGTTTGTCTTGCATAGAACTAGCAACCCTCGCATTTGCGAACAATTTCTTTTGCGTCAGTTACTGCTATGGGCCAGAAAAATCCCTGCCGGTAAGCCTTTCCGACTAACGTCCTAGATGCGGCATGGTTGCCACATATACTCGAGTGGATCGACTGCAAGATCTGCTTGCCCTACTCGGTGGTGACGCAGCGCATGAGGACACCGGATGCACTCCTTCGGTACAGGACTTCTCCGACTAGTACAAAGCTTTTGCTTCGACGCTTGATCTGCTCGGCTTGACTGCGATCTTCTAGGAGTTCGTCGTCCAGGAGAAATTTGACAGCAGGGGTCCGCCAGTCTTGACATATATGCAGCACCTCATCTGTAGCCGGGGTAGGTTCGCCTCCCGACTGTTCCTGCACCGGTTTCTTCTTGACTGATGGCTCCATAAGTTGCTCGACAAAGATTCCAATCGGAACCGCTTCTCACTTGGATCCCATGTTTGCCAGCTCGTCTACAGCATCATTGTATTGTCATAGGACATGTGTTATCTCCAGCCGGTCGAACTTGTGTTCCATCTTGCGAACCTCCTGACAGTATGCTGCCATGGTATCATCGAGACAAGTCTAGTCTTTCATGACTTGGTTCACCACAAGTTGAGAATCCCCGCCACAACCAGTCGACGTATGCCGAGTGATATAGCAATACGGAGCCCATGGATAAGTGCCTCGTACTCGGCGACGTTGTGGGAAGCCAGGAAGTGGATTTGTAGAACATACTTTAGTTTTTCGCCGGTGGGGGACATCAGTATGATGCCAGCCCTGGCACCGCCGATCCGTAGGGAACCGTCAAAGTACATTGTTCAGTATTCTAGCTTCTCTGTTGACGTAGGCAGTTGAACTTCTGTCCACTCAGCCATGAAGTCGGCTAGAGCTTATGATTTAATTGTTGTCCGTGGCTAAAAGGTGATATCGAATGCCATCAACTCGAGTGCCCATTTAGCGATTCGGCCAGTGGCCTCATGGTTAGGAAGGACATCCCCGAGTGGAAACGATGTGACCACCATGACTTGATGTGCTTGGAAATAGTGCACCAGCTTCCGGACTATGATGAGTAGGCCATATAACAGCTTCTGGACCTGCGGATATCTCGTCTTCGAGTCGGCAAGCACCTCGCTGATAAAGTAAACTGGCCTTTGTATTTTTGGATGTAACCCTGTTTGAATCGCTAGACCACCAGCACCGTGCTGACTACCTGAGTGGTTGTCGCCAAATATAGCATTAGCGGTTCTTGGGGCATTGGTGATACCAACACGGGAGGTGATGTGAGAAATTGTTTGAAGTCTTCGAAGGCTTGCTGGGCTTCCGGAGTCCATTGGAAATTGTCTGCCTTTTTGAGTAGCTTGGAGAAGGGCATACCCCGTTCGCCTAGTCGGGAAATAAATCGGCTGAGTGCCGCCATGCAGCCTGTCAGCTTCTGGACGTTTTTGAGGTTAGTCGGGGGTGCCATGTTCATAATGGCGTTGACTTTCTTCGGGTTTGCCTCGATGCCGCGATGCGAGACGATGAAGCCGAGTAACTTGCCAGATGGCACTCCGAAGGTGCATTTTTCTGGGTTCAACTTCATCTTGAATCATCGAAGATTTTGGAAGGTTTCTTCCAGGTCAGTGATGAGGTCTTCTTTGGACTTGGTCTTGATCACCACGTCGTCGATGTAGGCTTCCACGTTGCGCCCGATCTGAGTGTGCAGACACCGCTGAATTGCCTGTTGATAGGTTGCTCCAGCATTTTTCAAACCGAATGGCATTGTGATGTAGCCGTACGCTCCAAATGGCGTGATGAAAGATGTCTTTAAGCAGTCTTCCTCCCTCAGGCTGATTTGATGGTATCCTGAGTAGTAGTCGAGAAAGCTGAGTAGGTCGCACCTGGCCGTGGAATCTACCACCTGATCTAACCTGGGAAGACCAAATGGGTCCTTGGGGCACGCCTTGTTGAGATTGGTGTAGTCGACGCACATGCACCATTTACCTTTGTCTTCCAGACCAGAACTAGGTTTGCCAGCCAATCTGGGTGATAGACCTCCTTGATGAACCCGGCTGCGAGGAGCTTGGTGATCTCCTCCCGAGTAGCATCCTTGAGGTCTTGAGCGAAGCGCCGCAGCCGTTGCTTAACTGACATGGCGTCTGTCTTCACGTTGAGGGCGTGCTCGATCACCTCCCTTGGTACGCCCGGCATGTCGGACGGTTTCCACACAAATATATCCTTGTTGGTTTGGAGGAAGGTGACGAGCGCGCCTTCCTATTTGGGGTCGAGTCCGGTCCCGACTAGGGCAGTCTTGGAGGGGTCGGAAGGGTCCAAGGGGATCTTCTTCGTGTCCGAGTCCGCTGAAATTCCTGACTTTACTGCCTTTTTGGCCAGAACTAGGTCTTCCTTGACTTCAGTTGTGATGGCTTGCCGAATGCTGTTGCGCCCGACTGCTGCCTCTTGTGATTGAGCCAATTCACAGCTCTCCATGTCACAGGTGAAGGCTTGTTTGACGTCACTGCGGAGGGAGAGGACTCCTGTCGGCCCTAGCATCTTTAGTACCATATATGTGTAATGCGGTACCACCATGAATTTGGCGAGCACCGGTCGTCTGAGTATGGCGTGGTACGCAGTCTCGAAATCGGCGAACTCGAAGCAGATGTTTTCTGTGCGGAAGTTATCCCGCGTGCCGAAAGTTATCGGCAAGGTAATCTGCCCGAGTGGTGTTGAAGAGAGACCAGAAATTATCCCGTGGAAGGGTGCCGTACTCGGCCGCAGATCTGAACGAGGAATCTTCATCTCGTCTAGGGTCTTGGTGAATAGGATGTTGAGTGCACTGCCTCCATCTATGATCACCTTCTTCAACTTGATGTTCTTGACAACCGGGTCTAGGACGAGTGGATAGTGTCCCGGGTGAGAGACCCGATTTGGGTGATCTGCGCGATTGAATGTAATGGCCATCTCTGACCAGCGCTGGTACTGGGGGTGTCCGTCATAGAGACCGTATTGACTTCGCACGCTGATAGCTTCTGTTTGCGCTTGGACTCGTACGCGAGCGGCCCTCCGAAGATGTGATTGAGCTCGGCTTGGGGATCTTGAAAACCATCAGCCGGACCCTGATCTGGCGTGTCTTTGTCCTTGTTGGCGCCACATGATGAAGCCTTCTCGGAGGCAAACTTCTTAAGCATGTAGCAGTCTTTGGCCGCGTGCTTGCCCTTGGGGTGGAAAGGGCATGGCCTACTCATGACCTTCTGGTAGTCGTTATTCCGCTGGGGCCGCGATTGAGTGCGCTCCATGTTGGCCACCTCGTTGTCTGACTTCCGCTTGCGGCTGCCAGACTTGTTTTGAGATGGCTCGTTGTCGGCTTTCGCCATCTAGCCTTTCTGTTAGGACTCTTTCTTTTCGTCGAGGGCCTCTGTGACCGCTTCAACCGAGTCGGCGTATTTGTTTGCCATGTTGAAGAGAGCCTAGACCGAGGATGGTGGCTTCCGAGTAAACTTTGCGATGAACGGGGCGTCCTTCACTCCCTTGCGGAAGGTGGCGATGACGGACTCGTCTCGGATCATTGGGATCTTGTTGCGCTTCTCAGAGAATCTCTTGATAAATTCCCGTAGAGACTCGTTCTTCTTCTGATGTAGTTGATACAAATCGTGCTCAGAAGATGGCCTCTCGTAGGTTCCCTGAAAATTAGCGATGAACCGCTCCCTGAGTTCTCCCCAGGAACCGATCGACTGCCTCGGAAGCCCTGTCAACCATGTCCTCACCGAGTCGGCTAGCGCAACTGGGAGGTAGTTGGCCATGGCTTTGTGGTCGCCTCCAGCAGCTCGAACTGCCAGGGTGTATACGGTGAGCCAAGACTCGGGATTTGTTTTGCCGTCATACTTTTCGATTCCCATGGGCTTAAAGCCAGTCGGCCAGTCGACGTCCTGTAGCTCCCGAGTGAAAGCTGGAATGCCTTCGTCTTCATGGGGGCTCGGGCTTTGACCACGGCGGTTAAACCGCTCGTGATGGAGCCCGAAGCGCTCGTTTTCGTCCTCTAGACGGCGGCGCTCATCCTCTTCTCGCTCGTGGCGCCGGGCGTTGATGGTGTGGCGAAGGTTGTGTTGTAGGCGTCCTCGGAGATCTTGGTTGGGCCGGCGGTCATACTGGTGGCGCCGCCAGTTGTCATTGTTGGTATTGCCGAGTGACGTTTGCCTAGACTCCTCGCGTGGCCGACTTGAGCCGGCCGCCCGATGCCGTGCTGACGTGGATGAGCCCACTGCTAGAGATCCCGATCGGTTAGTCGGTACCACGGTGTCGCCCGACTGCTGCTGTTGTTGCTGGCAGGCAGCAGCCGTGATCATCGCCTTGATCTTGGCGATAGTTGGGGTGGCCTGGTGATCAAGCTCGAGCTAGAGCGTGTCTAGCAAGGTTGCGGTGGCCACAACATTCTATTGCGGCTTGACGAAAACGTCGTGATCGCCGACTTTAGTCCGGAGAATCTGCTACTGAGCTACTCGCCCAGCCTTGTGTAGCCCGTCGTTGTGAGCCTCGCGGTCAGCCTCCTACTGTTGTCGCAGTTGGCGCGCCTCCTCCTGTTGCTCCTCTTGTAGTCGGCGCACCTCGGGGGGTGGTGTTGAAGCCATAAAGATCTCGTGGGGGAGGAGAAAGCTCGCCAGACTGGAGTTTGAACTAGCATTCGAACCATTATCCAACTTGGAGTCGGACTCCGAGTAGTTTATCAGAGTAAGAACAACTCCGACCTCTCTAGATCCAATCTGAAACGGCGCTTGGCCATGTACAAACTAAATCGCAGGAGATCGGGTCTGCTGCGCAGGATGTAGATCTGCGGTGACGCCGAATCCGTGTGGGAAATTGATGATCTCCCCCATTCTTGGCCCAACCCGGGCTGGCTCAAGGCCTAGTGTGAGTTGGACACCGAAGGAGAGAGTTGTCCCAATGCTCGGCGAAGTAAAGGACTACCGCAGTAGGTCATTGAAGGAGATTGCGATGTCCTGTGGGCCAACTGGTGCAACGTCGGCTGGTTCCTCGGCCAGCCGGATTGGAACTGCTTCGGCCAAGGTGAGGTTGCCAATCTGGTCGGCAACGAAATCGAGGCTTTCGAAGGAAATTGTGTCTCTAGGGGAGAACTTGTTGCCGTCAACTCCGCTTGTTGGATCCATCGAATTTGTTGATGAAGAAATCGCCGGAGCCCCTACCTAGCGCGCCAACTGTCGATGTTTTACACCGGCAATACAACTATAGGGCTACTCGGCGAGGGGAAACTCAATGGATTGCAGAGGAACATGGGGAGATTTTATACTGGTTCAGGCCCTTGATGTGAGATTATACCCTACGTCCAGTTGTGGTGTTATTCCTCTGAGGTATTTGTCGATCAATGATCTCGTCCCCCTTAAGGGGTGCCCTGCCTCCCCTTATATACCAGGGGACAGGGGTACAGGATAAGGATCCCAGCCGGATACAGCCAAAGGATTTCCTTCGTAGAGATAGAAACTTATCCGACTAAGACTATGTTTTCCTTATTGTACAAGGCAAAGTCTGCCGGGTGCTATCTTATCTCTAACTACATGATTCGGCCCATCCTCTATCCGAGTGGCCCATATGCTGGTAGTGAGGTACCCGGGGCCCATGGCCTCCACAGGTATCTGTTTTATCCACCAGGTATTGAGGATATATCCTTATAAGGATCACAAGCTGGTCTTCATCAACATTGGGGATGCAGGTATCTCTCAAGTACACCTGACCACGCAATGGATTTATTTTCATAAAGTGGTACTCGGCCTACATGCTTGGTCAGCAGCTACCATGAGCGACATTATTCCAGCCGACATGACGCTGCAGAGTCTAACTTTCGAGTAGTGCACTACTCGGGAGAGACTATAAATATCCTTTCCAGCTGACATGATGCTGAGGAGTCTAACTTTCGAGTGGGACGCTACTCGGGAAAGACTATAAACCCCCTTTTCCGGCTGACATGAAGCTGAAGAGTCCCATATACGAGTGGCATGCTACTTGGCAAGACTATAAATTATATTCCGGTTGACATGATACTGAAGAGTCTCATATACCAGTAGTATACTACTCGGGAAAGACTATAAGGTTAAAGATCTTTAACTTTATGTTTAATTGTTTTCACAATTAAGCACAAAGTCGGGGGCTACACCTAATAGGTGCGCCTATTTGGCACACACTATTCATACATCTATATGAAGCCCTTCATAGCCTCGCTGCCAGCTGACATGAAGCAGGACTCGGGAAGAAGACGCACTTAGACAAAGAGTACTCGGGAGCAATGCACTCGGGCAATCTTCACCGTGGAGGATGAGCACTCGGCATCAACTGTGACTCAACTATGAAGGTCTCAGGGGCTACTGTGGAGGCCATGGGCCGTGGGTACCTCATCACAAGCATATGGGCCACTCGAACAGAGGATGGGCTGAGACTTGTAATTAGAGATATAGTCCTAGTCGGGTAAGATGTATCTCTAAGAAGGAAATCCCTTGGCTGTGTCCGGCTAGGATTCCTACCTTGTACCCTGTCCCCCAGTATATAAGGGGAGGCAGGGCGCCCCATGAGGGCAGATCATTAAGAGTTCATTAGAACCACCACCATAATCCTCAAAGGAATACATCCCAACTGGACATAGGGTATTACCTAGCATTGAGGGCCTGAACCAGTATAAAATCTCTCCGTGTTCCTTTGCAATCCACCGAGTTTCCATCCGCCGAATAGCCCCATATTCATATTGCCGGTGTAAAACATCAACAGGCTTCATATAGAAATGTGAACAGTGTGCACCGAATAGGCGCACCTATTAGGTGTAGCCTCCGACTTTGTGCTTAATTGTGAAACAATTAAACATAAAGTCAAAGATCTTTAACCTTGTAGTCTCTCCCAAGTAGTGCACTACTAGTATATGAGACTCTTCAGCATCATGTCTACTAGAATGATTTTATAGTCTTTGCCGAGTAGTATGTCACTCGGAAATTAGACTCTTCAGCTTCATGTCAGCTGGAAGAATGTTTGCTCGTGGCAATTGTTGGCTAAGCATGTAAGCCGAGTACCACTCCATGGATTTTAACCCAATATGTGGTCAGGTGTACTTGCGAGATACCTACATCCCCAATTTAATGGAGACCAGCTTGTGATCCTTATAAGGATATATCCTCAGTACCTGGTAAATAATGCAGATACCTGAATGTATACACTCGGCTGTAGGCTTAGCATGAAGCATATCTAATTATTTAATCGGTTTCCGTGAGTAGCACCAGCACCGTGATTTTAACACGGCCATCAAGCGGCCCAGATAGAGCGTGCTACTGTAGAAACTCATATCTTGTGGCCTACTACCGAATAAGTCAGCCTAAACCGACCTACCCAGTGCAGCTCTATAAAACTGGCATCCCTCGCATGTCAGGATGAGTACTCCAGTGTTGGTAACCGCAATCTGCCAGAAGAATTCCTGTCCGCAAGCCTTTCCGACTTATGTTTTGGATGCAGCATGGTTGCCACAGATGCCTGAGCAAGTATATTGCAGGATCTGCTTGCCCTCCTCAGGTGTGATGCAGTGCATGAGAATTCCAGATGTGCTTTGACGATATAGGTCTTCTCTGACTTCGGTAAAGCCGAATAAGGTACCCAAACCTTGCATTAGCATGGGATTCGGCTAGCGACTCTCATGGGGCGTACCCTACCCAACAGAGTTATGGCCAAATAAGGTACCCGAATCTCGTAGGATTCAGCTAGCGACCCACGTGGGGCATACCCAACCTGGCAAAATTGTAGCCGAATAAGGTACCTGAATCTCATAGGATTCGGCTGGTGACCCTCGGGGGGCGTACCCAACTCAGCGAAGTTGTACCCGAGCCCCGACTAGCGCCGGAGGTCAGTTGTTAGCCGAATAAGGTACCTGAACCTCGCATTAGCATAGGATTTGGCTGGCGACCCACATGGGGCATACCTTACCCAGCAGAATTGTGACCGAATAAGGTACCCGAACCTAGCATTAGCGTAGGATTCGGCTGGCGACCCTCATGGGGTGTACCTTACCCAGCCGAGTGGTACCCGAGCCTCGACTAGCGCCGGAGGTCGGTTGTTAGCTCACATGGAGCGTAGCCTGGGAAGATGACATCCCGACTGGCGCAAGTACTCAGTCAATAGCCCTCATGGAGCATTCCAAGCGTATCTTGGCAGACTGGTCCAGCCCTCAAGCGTAGGAGATAGGCTCGTAGCCCTGAGTTCCTGTCACGCGTATCCGGAACTGGCCCTGCATTATGAACATATCAAATGAGTAGCATCTGATGATGAAAACAATCACCCAAAGAAAATTTATGTTTTTTACAATATATGTAAATACGTGTTCTTCCTCTTATTAATATTAATTTTCCTGAGTAGTTGACCCCTTACGTTTAAGCATTCTACCCGACTAGTCATAGCCCCCTAGCGTCAGGAGTTGGCTCATGGCTCTTTTCCAGACACGCGTTTTGGGTGACTTGAGTTCATCTTTCATGGAGCAAAGCTTCACGGATCAGAATTTATGCTACTCGAGTACTTTTGCAATCATTAAGAGAAAACACAAAAAAATGTGCAGCTTGTACACCTATTAGGTGTAAGCAGCTGTGACATTGGCGAGGCCAAGTGAGGAAATATTTATCAGAAAGCGACTTAGCTGTTCGATATTTGGGAGTGGGGATGCCATCCTTGTAGTTGAGCTTGGGAGCCCCTGAATATGTCATTTGTCATTCTGATAATCTCCAGTTGTTGAAAGTCAAAGATGTTTGTGACCGACTACCACAATGAAGTCATCCGACTTGCTTCTGCGGTTCCCAACCTTAGTCGGGGCCACATCATCGGTGTCCTTCCACTCATTATGTCAGTGTGCCTTCTTGTCATCGAGGGCCTTAGCAACAACGTCGGCTGAGTCGGCGTATTTGTTCGCCATGTCGAATAGAGCCTTGACAAAGTTAGGAGGCTTCCGAGTGAATTTAGCAATGAACGAGGTGTCTTTGACTCTTTTTCGAAAGGTGGTGATGACGACCTCATCCTTGAGCTTCAGGATTGAGTTCTTCTTCTCAGAAAACCTCTTGATGAAGTCACGAAGAGACTTGCTCTTCCTTGGATGCAACTGATATAGGTCATACTGGGAAGATGGTCTCTCGTATGTTCCTTGAAAGTTGGCGATGAAGCATTCTCGGAGTTCTCCCCAGGAGCCGATTGATCGCTTGGGAGGTCCCGTTAACCATGTCCTCACTGAGTCGGCTAGAGCGACTGGGAGATAGTTAGCCATGGCTTTGTGATCTCCTCTGGCTACTCGGATCACCAGTGTAGACCACGAGCTAGGACTCAGGATCGGTCTTCCCGTCATATTTTTCAAGTCCAATCGGCTTGAAACCTGATGGCTAGTTGACTTGTTGCAGCTCGTGGGTGAAGGCCGGTACACCTTCATCTTCATGAGGACTCCGACTCCGCCTACGACAGCGAAACCGCTCGTGGTGGAGGCCGAAGCGCTCGTTCTCATCTTCCAGTCGACGTTGCTCGTCTTCCTCTCGTTCGCGGCGCCGAGAGTTGATGTCCTACCGAAGATCACATCGTAGTTGGCCATGGAGATCCCAGTTGTCCCGACGGTCGTTTGGATGTCGGCACCACCGGGCATTATTGTGGTTGCCGAGTGACGTGTGGCATGACTCCGTGTGCAACCGACTAGAGCCAGCCACTCGGCGTCATGTTGAGGGAGACGAGATCACAGTTGGAAAAGCCGACCGATTGGTTGGTATGAGGGTATCGCCCGACTGTTGATACTGTTGACATACAGTAGCGGTGATCATGGCTTTTATCCTTGCTATCGTCGGGGTGGCCTAGTGATCAGGCCCGAACTAAAGTGTATCCAGTAGAGTTGCAGCGGCCACGATGTTCTGTTGAGGAGTAACAAAGATGTCATGGTTGCCGACTCGAGTTTGGAGGATTTGTTGTTGAGCAATCCGCCCAGCCCTGCGTAGGTCGTCGTTGCGGGCATGCGGCATCTTGCTTCTTCCTCTTGTTGTTCTCGCAGTTGGTGGGCCTCCTCCTCTTGCTATTTGCGTAGTTGGCGTGATTCCTGAGTAGGAGTAAAGCCTTTGGATGCCATGAAGATTTCTCATGGCAGAGAGAAGCTTGCCAAACTACTGTCCGACTTAGAGTTGGAGTCTGACTGAGAGTTGAAGTCGGAATAGTTGATGGGGGTGATTATAACTCCGACCTCCCTAGATCCAATCTCGAGCGGCTCTAGGCCGTATCCGAGTAGAACTCCAGGGGATCGGGTTTGCCGCATCAGATGTTGTTTGAAGATATCCACGGCGTTGCCAAATCTGTACGGGAGATCGACGACCTCTTCCCTTCTTAGCCCGATCTTGGCCGGCTCAAGATGAAGATTGCCACAGCAAATCAATGAGGGTTGCCGCAGCGTTGCGTGGGTTGACCGGCGCAGAGTCGGCTTGTTTCCTGGCCGATCGGATCGACTCCTGTTCGGACAGGGTGAGGTTGCTGAACTTGTCGGCGATGAAGTCGAGGCTCCCGAAGGTGATTGTTTCTCCGTGGGAGAAGTTGATGTGTGGTTGGATCCATCAGGCTTGATGAAGATGATCTCGATGAAGCCCCTACCTGGCGTGCCAACTGTCGATGTTTTACACCGGCAATAAATATATAGGGCTACTCGTCGGACCAAAACTTGATGGATTACAAAGGAACACAAAAGGTTTATACTGGTTCAGGCCCTCGAGATGAGGTAATACCCTACGTCCAGTTGTGGTGTATTTCCTTTGAGGGTGTATGACTTCTTCTGCCCTCAAGGGGTGCCCTGCCTCCCCTTATATACTGGGGGACAGGGTTACAAAGTAGGAGTCCCAGTCGGACTACAACCAAGGGATTTCCTTCTAGAGATATAACGTGCTCGACTAAAACTGTATCTTCCTTATCGTACAAGGTTAAGTCTGCCAAGTTCTATCATATCTCTAATTACATGGCTAGGTCCATCCTCTATCCGAGTGGCCCAATAGCTTCTCATGAGGTACCCTAGGCTCATGGCACCGACAGTACCAAGACCTCAAAACAAAGTTTTGGTGGGCTAGCATAAGAAGGGAAATTGCAGAATTTGTGGCACTTTGTGATGTATGCCAGTGAGTCAAAGCAGAACACCAACGGACTGCCAGACTTTTACAGCCGCTCAGAGACCCAGAGTGGAAGTAGGAAGAGATCAGGATGGACTTCATCACCGGTTTGCCCCGCACATCTTCAGGATATGACTCAATCTAGGTGATCGTGGATTGACTCACCAAGGTTGCTCATTTCATCCCTGTGCATACAACATATTCGGGTAAAAGACTGGTAGAACTTTATATGGCTCGCATAATGTGTTTACATGGAGTACCCAAGAGGATTGTATCCAACCGTGGTAGCCAATTCACTTCCAAGTTTTGGCAGAAGCTAAAAGTAGAACTGGGAACTCGACTAAATTTCAGCATAGCTTATCATCTACAAACCGATGGTCAGACCAAAAGAGTCAATTAGATATTAGAGGATATGCTAAGGGCTTGTGCGTTGGACTTCGGAGGGACATGGGATAAGAGCCTAACCTATGCCGAGTTCTCATACAACAACAGTTACCAAGCCAGCTTGCAAATGGCACCGTTCGAGGCTCTGTATGGCAGGAAGTGCCGTACACCCCTTTTTTGGGATCAAACGGGTGAACACCAGGTATTCGGAACTGACGCACTCAAAGAGGCAGAAGAGAAGGTGGCCATAATACAGGAGCACTTAAAGACAGCTCAATCCAGACAGAAGAGTTACGCCGACAACCGTCACAAAGATCTAAGTTTCAAGGAAGGAGATTATGTGTATCTTCGTGTTACACCACTCCACGGGGTACATAGGTTCCAATCCAAGGGGAAGCTAGCACCTCATTTCGTGGGACCCTACCAAGTGCTAGCTTGTAAAGGCAAAGTAGCAATCAGTTGGGCCTCCCAGCTTCAATGGCAGGTATACACGACGTGTTCCATGTGTCACAACTAAAGAAATGTCTGAGGATACCAGTAGAACAGGCCGATCCAGAGCAGATCGAGATCCAAGAAGACCTCACCTATGTGGAAAAGCCAATTCGGATCTTGGAGATCAGTGAAAGGAACACCAGAAGCCGAGTGATTAGGTTCTACAAGGTACAGTGGAGCCATCATTCAGAGGAAGAAGCCACATGGGAACGAGAGGATGAACTAAAGTCCGCCTATCCGCACCTCTTCACAAGCACGTCCGAATCTCGAGGACAAGATTCTATTTAAGGGGGGCAGGTTTGTCACACCCCGAGTTTTCCCCCTTAAATATAGCCACACAAAATATACCTAAGAAAATGTCCCAAGAAAAATTAATTTAAATGGGCCAAATGAATTAATTAAATATGAAAAATGCAAAGTAATTAATTATCCTAGTTGGGGATATTTTACTATATTCTCCTAGCCAAAATACACTAACAGGATTTTTACTGGAATTTTGAGAGCATTGGAAGTATTTTTAATAAATCAAAAACTCTTATCGAGATTAAAAGAGCACTGGAAATCCTTTTCCTTTCCTTTTCTTTCTCTTTTTCCTTTTTCTTTTCCTTTCCCCCCCATTGGGCCGCCGCCCTAGTACTGTGCCGGCCTACTTGCGCGGCCTACACACCGCACGTCACTCACCCCTTCTCACCGTCAGCGGGGCCCTACCTATCGGTCACTCTCCCCGCGCCACTCCCCTCACCTCCTCTCGCTGACACGTGGGACCAGGGCCCCACACGTCAGCTTCGTCCTCAACCTCCGACCTACTCAGCCGGAGGGGATCAAGCTACCTCGTCTATTGGATTACGCCATTCCTGCTCCCACGCGCCTCGGCCCTTGATTCAAACGGCGTGGACCGAGTCCCCGCCCGTTTCCCCCACCTTCTCTGCCCCTCTCGCCCATGACCACGGTTGAATCACGCCCACTAGCTGTCGTGGCCGCCGCCCTCAATCCCATGAAACTTGGCCACGAACTCCCCCAGCCGAGTGTATATAGACCCTCCCCGTGCTCTGCTCTCATTTTCCCCGAGTACCCAAACTTCCTCCGCGCTAAGCTCCTGAAATGCCATGCTCCACCTACTCCAGTCGCACATCACCATCGCTACAGCCGTTGCCAACTACCACCCTCGTGCTCGGTAGCTTTGCCACACCTGGCTGCATACTGTTCTGCACTCGGCCGCCTTGGATTCCCGTCGGAACTCCATTCTCTCTGTCATTCCCTTTCGGTAAGCCTCTCCGCCGGCAGTTGGCCCTGGTTTTCCGTCGACCCACTCGGTATTTTTCTCTCATAACTCGTTCAACACTTTCGCCAGGACCTCCCGTACCTCGTTTTCGTCTCCGTCATCGCTCTGCGCCACCGGAATACAGTCGGCGTCACCATCCCGAACCTCAGCGGCCACCCACTCCCTCTGTTCGCCGTTGATCGCCGCACTCCGGTCGCCGCGAGCCCTCGGTGAGCACTCAGCCACATTCCCCACCCCCTCCGCCGCTTGCCACTACTCTCCGCCGCGCCGGATGGTCACCGGTGGTGGCCCTCAGGACGTGTGTGCCGTCACCGTGCTGCGCGCGCTAACGGCTCTCGTTCCTGACTAGGTCTGAGTCGTCCGATCTGTCTCGGCAGATCGGGGCTGCTCATGTACCTATGTCCACAGTCGCCGCACGTGCGTGGACTGCATCCACCGTGCGCCGTCCTCTTTTGCGCCACTAACCCGTGGGTCCCGCCTGTCAGCGCCGGCTCCCCAGGGTCTGCTGATGCATTAATTCCTTTAATTGCGCATAAATCAGTTAATAATTGATCTTGTATAGGAAATCATAGTGAAACTTCTAAAATTCATAACTAATTCATTCGAGCTCCAATTAATTCCATTCAAATTTCATTAAATCCAGGAAAATGCCAAGAATTCATTAAAAATACTTTTAGCTCTTGTTTGACTACCCACATGTACTGTTTTTAATTGTTTGTGCATTGTTTTCTTTAGATTCTGACGCTGTCGATTCTCCCGTGTATTACGAGGTCATAGCCCAGTACGTAGATTCCACAAGCCAGCATGGGCAATGGCTAGGCTTGTAGTGTCTCTTCTCCCTCTCCTAGGCACCGATGGTGAGGATGGGCGTGATAGAGTTGGGTTGGCCCGGGGTAGGGTTGATTGGCTTTCGGATCCATTGTGGTGCAAGGGGGGTAGCTTGGCCAATATGGGGTGTCCTGTTGGCAGGTGCAACCTCAGCGTGGTGTGGATGGTTTGGGAGAGGTTGCATGAATGGTCCTGTCACAGCCTCTCACGGGGTATCGTGGTGATGCTCCGGCACACGGGAAGGTGTGTGGGGCTGTGTCTTGTGGGTATAGTTGTACACCTCTGATCAGAGTTAAATCTATTCAAATAGCCACGCCCACGGATATGGGCGATTATTCTAGACTCACCATGATTAGTCATATCTTACTTAATTAACTTGACTTAGTGGAACTGGAGTGGTTCAAATAGTTTGTGGGGCCTGGTTAACGTGGTGTAGCGTTAATCAGTGGAGGATTAATATTGTTCAATTAATCAAGCTTTTTACTGTTTGCAAACTACTACTGTTTACAACTGCTTTTACGCAAATAAACCTCTAGTCTATCTTTGTCTCCCATGCATTGTTCATATTTGCGGGTGTGGTTTGTTGAGTACTGTGGGTGGTGCTCAGTATTGTTCCTTTTCCCTCTCAGTGGTGGAGTACGCGACTGATGAGGATCAACTGGAGGACTAGGCTGGCTCCACCGTCAAGATGCCTATGGATTGGAAGCCTTCGCTTGGATAGTTGTTTATAGACCTTATTTGTTTTTACCACAGCATTAATGTAATATAATTTTATTCTATTTGTAAGATGCACTCTGTATGGCAACTTGGAATTGTGTACCCTGGCTTTTCCTGGACAGGGATTTCATACACATGAATGTTTAGAATTTCGGTGGTGAATTTCTGGGCATTACAGGCAAGACCATGATGAAAGAAAGAGGTGAAGACAACGATCTCACCAGATCTAGGTGTAGCCATAGATTCCCCTTCGGCGATGTGCCAATGGATGGCCTCTTGTCGCTGTAGCTCTCCAAGTACTTCAGCTTCATCGAACCACAGTCCGAAATTGGCCAAGCTTCAGTGGCCATCTCTGGGATCTCAAACAGAGCTCTCGACATTGCTGGGGGTGAGGGCATTTGGGGAAAATGCTTGTGGAGGCTTGGAATGGATGAGGTGAAGCGAAATCGGGCGAGTCTCGAGTGGGAGATGCTGGCTATGGTGAACCCTTGTCACAACCCTATATTTAATTTCAGGAGATAATTTACAAGAAACAGAAAATGTAATATGACTAAATATGTATAGATAAAAGTTTGACATAAAAATATAGAGATAAATAAATTAAGTACCATTTCATGTGCAGGCTTTCTTTTGAATTGTTTTTGGATCTTAAAGTGCACTTTCATAATAGGATGCATATGCATTTGTATAGCCTAAGGAATTTCTAAAAATGATTGGTCAAACATAAAATCATGGAAAAATTCCTGTAAACACTATCCCACATAATTAATCCACTGTAAATTTTACATGATTTTATCACTTCAGTAAGTACTCCAATAAAATCCCTCAATTCAGCTAGACTAGGGAGTTAGCTAAAAATGAATAGGTATGCTTCTAAAATTCACCAAATAAAAATGAAGATTAATTATATAGAACCCTTTTGCCAAAGTGTGTGCCAACATGAACCCTACCGCCAGTAATTTTGGCTTAATTTAATTCCCAAAGAAATCACATAAAATAATAAGAGCAAAGCCCTAGGGACATAAATTGCACTGCAGAAAAACTGGACCAGCATGCCTACTTTGCGATTTCACCGCAGATTAGCCAGACCACTTCTAACCCTGAAAATTGGTCAGCGGGTTAAACACATCTTTCTCTACCTCCAATAATTTTCCCATAATTTATGCTCCTCATTAACCTAGTAAAACAGTAATACCAAGACTGCATGTTGGACAGCTCACAAGACTTAGCTTCTAGAGGTTTCTCCTCTCTCAAGTCACTGACCAGTGGGACCCACAAGACCTTGGCCCACTTGTAAGCCATAGCACAGCATGGGACAGTGTGTTGCACCAAGAAATTCACCCACACCTCTCTCTTCTCCCTAGGTTTCCCCTTCATGGACCCACTAGTCATAGACTAAATCTAGCCAAATATGTGTAGAAAAGTGTTGTCTTACATGTGGGACCCACCATGAACACTGTAGCACTAGAGCAACTCAACAACTGCATGCCAGACGTGTCACTGCCTCCTTCTTCCTCTCCCTCACAGCACACAGAGGCATAGAGATGAGCTCAACCACTGGAAACCACGACCTTTTCGCCTCAAATTTAGCCAGCCGAGTCTCTTTCTCATCCTCTCCACGTTCCCACCGAGGAAACCAATGGAAACCCCAAGGATCACCGGCGGCAGCCTCATCCTCCCTGCTACCGAGAGTGTTCAACCGAGCTTGAGCTAGCTCCGGTGAGTTCCATCCCTTCTTGACCCCAAGAACGTGATCTACAAGCTTTGATCGTTCCATTTTTGCACTTAGCCGTCTCAGGTTTGCTAGCCGAAGTCATCGTGGTGCCGCCATGCTTTGTCTCTGCTCTGCAGAACCGCCGTCGTGACACCGTCGTCGTTCCGGCCAATCCAGTACACCGTCGACCGAGCCAGCTCGCCAGCGTCGTCGCCTCGCCTCCAGAAGCCCGCTAACCGAAGGAATCGGACTGTGAAGCCCCGATCAAGGAGATCGGCCTCCGTCTTCCCCCAAGTCTGGCCGCCTGCCGCTGCCGTCGATTTCTTTTTCTCTAGTGAGCCTCGCTTCGATTCCTTACACTGGAACCGCCTCTATGAAGTCCCTGACCGGTTAGACGCCTTACCTCAACCGCAGGACAGCGGAAGCAAGCCAACGACGCGACCCTGAAGGTTTCCGCTGCCGCAGGACTAGTTCCGCCGTCGCCATTGCTGTCCCGGCTTCGCCAAGACCAGCACGAGCCTTGGTGAGCACCCTGGTAGTCTATATAACCACATGCATGCATGGATTTGGAAAAAATCGAGCAGTAGCTCCTTTTTACATGCCATCCCGAGATGTTTCCCCGCTTGCGCCGCTGCGGTGCCTAGCTCCGGCCACCGCCGGCGATGAGAGGACCATCGATGTGTTCGCCGTAAACTCCTCTTCTTTTTCTCTTTTGGCCACACCGGCAATTGAGCCGCCATTCACCGCCGGCGCCGGCGAACAGAGCCGGTGGCCCAGTCTATCTGTGCCTCCCCTGCTCTATCTCTATGGTGCACTGGCCCCACCTGTAAGAGAAAAGGAGATAAAAGAAAATCCGAGAAAAACAAACATTTGATTTATTGCATAACTGGAAAATGGGTAAACTTCAAAAATTCATAAGTAATTAATGTTAACTCCTTTTTGAGTGAAACCAATTTTGTTAGTTCTGTAAATTTGTAAACTTTAATACTGTCAAATAAAATATGACCACTTCTGTACAGAAAATATCTATAAAATAATATGAAGCAAAAGTAACTTATTTTGTGCCTAGGAACTGGAATATTTCTATAAAATCCACTATAACTCCTTTTGAGGTGAACCAAATTTCTATGGATTCATAAAAATGATCTCTTAAATTTTGTAAAATAAAAAGTGAGAACTTCTGTGTAGGATTTTTCTCTAAAAATGGAAATATCTTTTATATACCTCTTAATAACCTAGAAGTTTATAAATTTCTAGAAAATTCATCCTAACTACTAAAAATGTGAAACCACTTTTGTTTAACTCAGAAAATTGTAACCTTTACTATGAACAATTTTTATTTGACAAAACTAACTCCCAAAATAGGCCTAAGTAGTTTCTAAACCCTTCTTTTTGACAAACATGAGAAATTTATATCTAAATCTTTTTAAATCAAATTTCAGTGAACCAAATTTTGTTGGAACCAGGAGGTTATGCTCTTTTATATAAAAATACATGCCTTCTTGAAATCTTAATAGAAAATGTTAGTCAAATATAATAACTTAAGGTTACAATATAAATAATTACAAAACTTCCATTTTCAGCCTTCCTATCTTGTTATTTTTGTATCTCCCAATCTAGAGATGCAAATGACTTGGTTCTTTCTCCTAAAATCTTGTTAGGACATGCCCTACCTACTGTATTTATCTCATAATTAATTGATCATTTCTGCATAGACATGTTTAATTGCTTCTTATTTGCATATTCGCTTTTTATCGGTAGATTTAGACAATTCGGAGTACGTGGAGCAAGAACCAGAAGTTGAGTGTAACCACTCACTACAGCAAGGCAAGCATCTAAGCATATTGAACCCATATTTTAAATAAATTGATTTGTTTGTGAAAGCAATATCTATATGCATGTTACGGTCTATTTAAAATGGGAAAAATGGGTAGAGTCAAGATTACCCAATTGTATGCATTTTCATTCCTTGGTTGTTGATTCCATGTTTATACCTTGTCACCCCTGGTTAAGGACTTTGGGATGCTTTTATTTTATCGAATGCTTAGCCATGCTTATTTCTAGACCTAGAAAAAAATCCGATAGATGGAGCTATTGGTTCAAAACTAGTTTAATCCGAATGGATGGGTTAAAATCTAAAAAGAATAACTTCTGATTTATAATTAAGAATATGTTTGACTTGGACAGACGATAGGGCAATAACGGGATGGTGTTTCCCGATGTACGTAGCTCCGTCTGGGTCCTTAAGCACCGAACATGTTGACGTCTATTCAAGCACCCTACGTACTTCCACATGCCAGGAATGGGACGGCTTAACTAAGTAGCACGGGAGGCTGTGGCCATCTACACCCGTCCGTCAGTCGTGAGAATGGTTTTTCCTTTGGAGGGCCTCGAGCACGCCTGGTTTTGGCCGGAGGTGCCTCACGCGACGGTGAGCCCGCCTTAGTCACCACACACGCACGACTAAGTCGTCGGGGGCCCAGACGTGGTTTAGGTGGTTGGGGCTAAGCGTGCAAAAAGTTGTGTTGTGACCTCTAGTCCGCACTCAATGTGTAGAGTGTGGGTACCGGCAGGTACGGATCAAACTAGAGTGTAGCCGTTTGGCTTCTATCACATCATGTGGGTAAAGATGTACACCTCTGATCAGAGTAAGAATTATTCGCATAGCCGTGTCCACGGTTATAGGACGATCGCTTGATGTGTTAGTTACTCATGTTAGCATCCAACTAGGATATGTGGTTATGGGATTATGTTGTTATACCATGACTTAGGATAGTCATGGATGGATAGGTTTGTATAAGAGGCTTGATGTTAAATATGGCTTGGTTTTAGCCATGAAAGGTGGTATGCTTGTGTAGCATAATTATTTTGGGCAATGGTGGCCCATTGTTGATGTTAGAGCATGGGATTGTGCTCATTTTTACTTCCATTTCAAAACTATAAGCTTGATGTCCTAAATTTTCAGATTGAGCTATTTCACATTTGCTTATGTTTTAAATGTATTACTTGCTCAATAAAATCAGCTTTATGCAAAAATCAGATCGACATAGCCATACTCCTTGATGTAGAGACTAGCATTACCCCTTTGTTCTATTATTATTGTATAAGCCTAGCTGAGTACTTGTTGTACTCACGTTGCATATCTTTCAGGTGAGGATATCGACGACATTGATGTGATCTACTATTATCCCGCCGAGGGTGGCGAGGATAATGTGTAGTTGAAGTTATGCTCTATCCCCAGTCGGTTGCCCTGTGGTTTGGTAATGGCACCACTGGTTTATCTTTTATGTTTATATTTTTCCGCTGCTATCTTTTGGGTTCCTTTGTGATGAATTAGGGTGTGAGCCCTCTATGTAATATATATAACTCTGCTGCTTGTTTATCCATTTATAGAGTACTTGTGATGTTTATCAATTGCTTGCAATGAAAGTGTGAAGTTAGTCGCTTTCCTGTGGACTAGCTGAACATAAGTATGAATTTAGAAATGATGAGATGCATGGATGTTGGTTCAACCGTAGACCATGTCCCCAGAAGTGTGTATCGTGTTTGGTCGCCACCTTCGTGTGGTTTGACGGGCACACTTCGCCGTTTGGGACTGGTGAATCAACTCTCTAAATATCTCTTTATTTCTGAATTCAGTGCGTTGGATTTGTATTGTGAGTGGGTAAAGATTATGGCAAGGCTGCGATGAGGATGGATGGTTACCGCATTTATTCGGTTTTTATTCGAGACCCCATCCATCTAGATATTTCGCGTTGTCATAATAATTACTCTCCATAATGCACTTCCGGGGTGCCCACAACCCTAGCGAGGCGAAGCATGAAATTTCGGTGCAGAAGCTGGAAGACAAAACGATTGATGGATTGGAGAAGATGAGGGAATCTTTTCTCTCTCTCCCCGCTTTTGTAGACCTATGCTAATAAGTAGGATTGGGCCGATAAATTTAGTACTGGGCCACAAAATATGAGTTTCTAAATGGCATACTCTATTGGACCGATCGCTGGCTGTGTTAAAATCACAGTACAGATGCTATTTACAAAAATCGATTAAATAGTCAGATATGCTTCATGAAAGCCTAATTGCTTGACAGTGTTCAGGTATCTGCATTATTTACTAGGTATTGAGGATACATCCTTATAAGGATCGATAGCTGGTCTCCATTAAAATTAGGGATGCAGGTATCTCTCAAGTACACCTGACCATATATTGGGTTAAAATCCACAACGTGGTACTCGGCTTACATGCTTAGCCAACAATTGCCCTGAGCAAAAATTCTTCCAGCTGACATGATGCTGAAGAGTCTAAATACTATGTAGTGTACTACTCGGGAAAGACTAAAAGGTTAAAGATCTTTGACTTTATGTTTAATTGTTATACAATTAAACACAAAGTCGAGGGCTATACCTAATAGGTGCGCCTATTCGGTGCACACTATTTATATTTTTACATGAAGCCTTTCATAGCCTCGTTGCCAGCTGACATGAAGCAGGACTCGGAAGAAGATGTACTCGGACAAAGAGTACTCGGGAGCAATGCACTCGGGAATTCTTCACCGTAGAGGATGAGCACTCGGCATCAGCTGTGACTCAACTATGAAGGTTTCAGGGGCTGCTGTGGAGGCCATGGGCCCTGGGTACCTCATGAGAAGCATATGGGCCACTCGGACAGAGGATGGGGCTAACCTTGTAATAAGGGATACAATAGGATTTGGCATACATTACCTTATACGATAAGGAAAGGATATAGTCCTAGTCAGGCACGTTGTATTCCTAGAAGAAAATCTCTTGGTCAGAGTCCGATTGGGATTCCTACTCTGTAACCTTGTTCCCCGGTATATAAGGGGAGGTAGGGTGCCCCCTGAGGGCAACTCATACAATCTCACCAGAGAAACCTCAAAGGCAATACACCACAACTGGACGTAGGGTATTACCTTCTTGAGGGCTTGAACCAGTATAAATTGTTCTGTGTTCCTTTGCAGTCCATCAAGTTTAGGTCTCACGAGTAGCCCCATTAATTATTGCCGATATAAAAAATCGACACATTCTGGCTTGTGGTTAGTACGGTATTGCTTCACAACAAGTAGTCTGTGAACTGGTCCTTAATTATCATGAGCACCACTAGCAACACCATCATTCCATGTGCTCATAACCCACCATTTAGTCTAGTTTTAGATATCACATTTAATTAACCCACCACGACCAACTGTCGTGAAAATATAGCCATTAAACATTAATTAGTCATAAGTGAGTCATTAGTTTCCCACATAAAATGATGCTACAGTTTCCGTGCATTGCTAAGCAAATCCTAAATAATCTAGCCAGATAATTAATTAAACATCCAGCTAGTTGGTATTATTTACCTAGGGTATCAAGGTATATGTATCAATAACAATTCATGGCCATAATCAAGAATTAATAAGTACCTGTATAAATGACATTCCAAAACATTGCATGCAATAACGTTAAAACAAAATAGATTTCAGAAATGGGATCAACATGCTCAAGAGTATTATCATGTGACTTGCCTTGCAAAAGAAAAGTCTTCCGCAAATTTTCTAAACTCTTCCGCAGACTATACGATCCTCCAAAACGACAAAATCTACACAACTACACATAAAATGAGGAAAAACCCTAAGAAACTCTAAATAAACAGTACATAAAAGTACATAAACATGTAGATCATGAATTTATATGGATTTAGGAAGAAGAACAGGTTGAATTGGAGTTCGGACGGAAAAGTTACGGCTTCCGGAAGTTCGAATTCAGAGAAAATTCAAAAAGAAAAGGAAAAGGAATATTCTCTAGATTATTCCCTCAGATTTTTGAATTAATATAATTATTTGGATAATTCCTGACACATGGACCCACTATCATTGACAAAGCTCTCATGGACTAGGTTTACAGAACTAAGGGGAGAGAAGATTGGTGGACTGCGATGAGGTGGCTGTCACGTGGACAAAAGAGATGATGTGGCACTTGAGGTGGATGCCGAGGTGGAGGTTAGGGCTGAGGTGGCACAGATCCATGGGCTATAGCAATCCGAGGGCTGGGATTTAATTTTGAAGATCGAACGGTTGTGAATTGTCACAACCCTAGATTTAATTTCAGGTAATTGGTGTATGCCCAACTGTCATTAGAGTGCACAATTTAGTTTTTGCTTTGTCACTTCATGTAAATTAAAGTTGCTTTAACTAAACCCTAATCGGCTAAAACCAAACACTACTAAAAAGTACATCAGATTGAACAGAAGTGTATATGGGAGATAATTGATTCAAATATCAGTTTATTCATCATGAATTAATATAATTTTTCCAGAAGTTAATTCATTAGTTTGGACCCATAAAATTTTCCAACAAACTTCAGCCAGTGTTCTTTTCTTTGACATATGAATTTGTATAGTCTATGGATTTTCTAAGAATGTTTAGTTGCACATAAAATCATGGAAAAATTCCTGTAAACACTATCCCACATAATTGATCCACTGTAAATTTTACTTGATTTTATCACTTCACTAAATACTTCAATAAAATCTCTCAAATCAGCTAGACTAGGGAGCTAGCTAAAAATGAAAAATGAATAGGTATACTTCTAAAATTCACCAAATGAAAATTAAAACTAATTAGATATAGCCCTTCTTCCAAAGTGTGTGACAACATGAACCCTACCACCAGGAATTTTGGTTTAATTTATCTCCCAAATAAATTACATAAAATGATAAGAGCAAAGCCCTAGGGACATAAATTACACTGCAGAAAAACAGGATCACCCTGCTTATTTTGCAAATTCACCAAAGAAAAACCAGAACACTTCTAGCAATGAAATTATGTCAGCAGGTAAATAACATCCTCCTCTATCTCCAGTAATTTTCACCAAATTTGATCAATTCAATAAGTGTCCTAAACAAATGTTTTGGATTCAGCAAGGCAGAGAACATTTTCCCTGCAGACAATCTAATGACATGTTTGCCAGAAATAGTCCATCAATCACCTTCTCACCAAAATTTACCAGAACCTGGATTAGATTGTGAGATAATTACAGTAAAAATTTCAGTACAATCTTCACAAAGATTGAACATAAAATAATAGGACAAAGCTCACTGACTCAGACTAGTGCACAGCAGAAACTGCTTTTTGGCCGAACTTTGCCATTTTGTCCAGAGAAATCCACACGTCCCACAACTCTGAATTTTTGCACAGAGCTAGCCAATACCACCTACTGCCCACAGTAATTTTCCCATCATTTATGCTCCTCATTAACCTAGTGAAACAGTGATACAAAGACTGAATGTTGGACAGCTCACAAGACTTAGTCTCTAGAGAATTCTCCTCTCATTTCTCACTTCCAGGTGGACCCCACAAGACCTGGCCCACTTGTAAGCCATAGCACAGCATGGGACAGTGTGTTGCACCACGGCTTCTACCCACACTCCTCACTTTCACCTAGGTTTCCACTACTTGGACCCATTAGACATAGACTAAACCTAGCCAAATATGTGTAGAAAAATATTGTCTTACATATGGGACTCACCAAGGATACTGTGGAACTAGTGCAACTCAGCACTTGCATGAGCCAACGTGTCAGCACCCTGTTCTTCCTCTCCCTCACAGCACACAGAGGCATAGAGATGAGCTCAACCATTGGAAACCTCGGCCGTTTCACCTCAAAACACGCCAGCAATCTCTTCTTCTCATCCTCTTCACGTTCCCACCGGAGAAACCCATGGAATCCCCAAGGATCACCACCGGCAGCCTCACCTCTCTCTCAGCCGGCAGTGTCCGATCGGTCCCGAGCCAACGCCGGTGAACACCATCCTTTCCCAACCATCGGAACATGATCTACCACTCCTAACCATCCCATTTTCATACTTGGTTGCCCTAGGTTCGTCGGCCGAAGACGCCGTGGCATCGCCGTGCTCTATCTCTGCCCTACAGTGTTGCCGCTGTGACACCGTAGCCGTTCCGGCCGATCTAGAACGCCGCAAGCCAAGCCACTGTGCTAACGTCGTCGCCTCGCTTCCAGGAGCCCGCTGATCGAAGGAATCAAGCCATGGTGCCTTGAAGCTCGAGATCGGGATTGTCTTCCCTGTCGTCGGTTGCCTGCCGCCATACTCGATTCCGAGCCATCTGGTGAGCCCCAGCCAAATTCCTCCTGCAAGAATCGTCCTTAGGGAGATCTCAACCTCGTGCTCACCTCCTCTTTACAGATCAGGCACCGGATCAAGCCACCGTCGACCTCGCGCTACTTTCTGCCGCCGCCGAACTAATCCATGCACCGCCGCCATCGACAAGACCTCGTCGGCCTCGTCAAACCTCACGGTGAGAACCCAGACACCTGGTAGACGCACATATATGCATTAGTATGGCCAACTTGAGCCCGTAGAACGTTTCACCCCGTCGACCCGAAAAGAGCCGCCGCTAGAGCTCGCCGCCGGTGAAATTCCGGCCACCGCCGGCGACGAGAAGACCACCGATGTGTTCGCCTCGTCTTCCTCTTCCTTTTCTCCGTTGGCCGCAACATCATCTGAGCCGCCGTTCACCGCCGGCGCCGGCGAACAGAGCCGGCGGCCCAATCTGCCTACGCCTCCCCTGCTCTGTCTCGCTGGCAGGTGGGCTCGGGCTGGAAGGGAAATAAGAAAAGAAGAAGAATTAGAAAAGTAATTAAGGGAATTATTTTCCAACAGAAAAATAGTTAAACTTTGTAAATCCATAACTTTGCCATTTTAACTCCTTTTTGAGTGAAACCAATTTTGTTAGTTCTGTAAATTTGTAAACTTTAATATTGTGAAATAAAATATGACCACTTCTGTACAGAAAATATCTATAAAATAATATGAAGCTATAATAACTTATTTTGTGCCTAGAAACTTGGAATATTACTATAAAATCCATTATAACTCCTTTTGAGGTGAACCAAATTTCCTCGGATTCATAAAAATCTTCTCTTTAATTTTATAAAATAAAAAGTGAGAACTTCTGTGTAGGATTCTCTAAAAATGGAAACATCTTTTATATACCTCTTTATAACCTAGAAGTTTATAAATTTCTAGAAAATTCATCCTAGCTGCTAAAAATATGAAATCACTTTTTTTTAACTCAGAAAATTGTAACCTTTGCTGTAGATAAATTTTTTTTTGACAAAACTACTACCCAAAATAGGCCTAAGTGATTTCTAACTTTCCTTTTTGATAAACTTGTAAAATTCACAACTAAATCAATTTAAATCAAAATCCAGTGAACCTAATTTTTTTTGGAACCAGTAGGTTATGCTCTTTTATATAAAAATACATGCCTTCTTGAAATCTTAATAGAACATGTCAGTCAAATATAATAACTTAAAGTTACAATATAAATAATTACAAAACTGCCATTTTCAGCCTTTTCATCTTGTTATTTTTGTAACTCATAAACCGTAAAAGATTTTGAGGTGATTCTTTCACTAAAATTTACTTTAGAATGTGTTCTACCTACTGTATTTATCTCAGCATTTATTTATCATTTTTGCATAAGCATATTTAATTGATTCTTATTTTGCATATCCGCTTTTTATCGGTAGATTCAGACAATTCGGAGTACGTGTAGCAAGAACCAGAAGTTGAGTATGAACCATCACAGCAGCAAGGCAAGCATCTAAGCATATTGAACCTATATTTTCAATAAATTGATTTGTTTGCGAAAGAAATACCTATATGCATGTCTTGGTCTATTTAAAATGGGAAAACGGGTAGAGACAATATTACCCAATTGTATGCATTTTCATTCCTTGGTTGTTGATTCCATATTTTACCTTGTCACCCTTGGTTAAGGACTTTGGGATATTTTTATTTTATCGAATGCTTAGCCATGCTTATTTCTAGACTTAGAAAAATCTGATAGATGGAGTTATCGGTTCAAAGCTAGTTTAATACGAAAGGATGGGTTAAAATCTGAAAAGAATAACTTCTGATTCATAATTAATAATATGTTTGACTTGGACGGATGATAGGGCGATGACGGGATGGTGTTTCCCCGATGCACGTAGCTCCGTCTAGGTCGTTAAGGACCGAACATATTGACATCTATTCAAGCACCCTACGTACTTCCACACGCTGGGAATGGGACGGCTTAACTAAGTAGCACAGGAGGCTGTGGCCATCTACGCCCGTCCATCAGTCGTGAGGAAGGTTATTCCTTTGGAGGACCTCGAGCGCGCTTGGTTAGGGACGGAGGTGCCTCACGCGACGGTGAGCCCGCCTTAGTCACCCTATGTGTGGGACTAAGTCGTCGGGGGCCCAGGCGTGGTTTAGGTGGTTAGGGCTAAGCGTGGGAAAGGTTCTATTGTGACCTCTAGTCCGCACTCAATGTGTAGAGTGTGGGTACCGACGGGTAGAGATCAAACTAGAGTGTAGCCGTTTAGCTTCTATCACATCATGTGGGTAAAGATGTACACCTCTGATCAGAGTAAGAACTATTCGAATAGCCGTGTCCACGGTTACAGGACGACCGCTTGATGTGCTAGTCAGTCTATTTTAGCATCCAACTTGGGATATGTGGTTATGGGATTTTGTGATTATATCATGACTTAGGATAGTCATGGATGGATGGGTTTATATGAGAGGATTTGGTGTTAAATGTGGCTTGGTTTTAGCCATGAAAGATGGTATGCTTGTGTAGCATATTTATTTGGGCAATGGTGGCCCATCGTTGATGTTAGAGCATGGGATTGTGCTCATTTACACCTCTTTTTCAGAATATATTACTTGCTGTCTTGAAATTTTCAGAATGCTGTATTTCGCAAATGCTTATAGTTTCAAGATATTATTTGCTCAATAAACTTAGCTTTATGCAAAACCAGATCAACATAGCCATTTTCTTTGATGTAGAGACCAGCATTTCTCCTTTGTGCTATTAATATTGTGTAAGTCTAGTTGAGTAACATTCATACTCATGTTGCATATTTTCAGGTGAGGAAAACGACGACATTGATGTGGCCTACTATTATCCCGCCGAGGGTGGCGAGGATAATGTGTAGTTGGAAGTTAAGCTCTGCCCCAGTCGGTTACCTTATGTGGTTTGGTAATGGCACCACTGGTTTTATCTTTTATGTTTATTTTTTCCGCTACTATCTTTTGGGTAACTTTGTAATGAATTAGGGTGTGAGCCCTCTATGTAATATATATAACCCTGCTGCTCGTTTATCCATATTTAGAGTACTTGTGATATTTATCAATTGCTTGCGATGAAAGTGTGAGGCTAGTCGCTTTCCTAGGGACTAGCTGAACATGAGTATGAATTTAGAAATGATGAGATGCATGGATGTTGATTCAACCGTAGACCATGTCCCCAGAAGTGTGTATCGTGTTTGGTCAACACCTTCGTGTGGTTTGACGGGCACACTTCGCCGTTTCAGGATTGGTGAACCAACTCTCCAAATATCTCTTTATTTCTGAATTCGGTGCGTTAGATTTATATTGTGAGTGGGTAAAGATTATGACAAGGCTGCGATGAGGATGGATGGTTACCGCATTTATTCGGTTTTTATTCGAGACCCTATCCATCTAGATATTTCACATTGTCATAATAATTACTCTCCATAATACACTTCCGGGGTGCCCACATGAATGGATCTAGAAATTTTGTAAAGATCCGACGGTGGAGATTCCATCAACATCCATCGGGATTCATTGGAGGGCCGAGATCATCCAGGCGTATGTACACCGGGGTCCACATGTCATGAAGAGAGGAGTACTACCGGCGGGACCCGTGTGTCAATTGGAGAGGAGGGGCACCGGTGGGACCCACATGACGGTGGCACAGAGGGCCAGCCGAGCTCGCCTGCCATGGCGCAGCGATACGGCGAGGGCCGAGAGGACGAGGGCAATGGCCGGTGGCAAGGGGGCAACCTCGGGCGGCGTGGCTAGGCCCTGGCAACAGCGACGGCAGACCGGCAGCGGTAGGCGGCGGCGAGCCGGTAGGGTGGAGCGGGGAGTCGGGGCGCCGGGTCCGAGGCAGATGACGGCATCGACGACGAACAAAGGGGAGGACCGAGGCACCGAGCAGGGGAGAGGAAGAGGGCGGCGAGCATAGGGGCTTACCAGTTGGGCTAATGCAACGACGACAACGGCTCTGCTTGTGGCGGCGAGAGGCGGCGGAGGCCGAAGGAAGTAGCGGTGGCACTCGGCTTCGGAGCGGCAGCAAAGGGAGGAGCAGAGCGGCGGCGGCAGGTGGCACTAGCGACAGCAGGAAGCGACGGCGCTAGGGCTAGGGCTTCAAGGGGGCTAGGGGCGGTGGCTATTTATAGCTAGGGAAGCTAGGGCATGCGGGGTGACGCGGATGGTGGTGCGGGGAGCCCGGCGGCGGCACGTGAGAGGCGGCGGTGGCGCGCGGGCTGGGTCAGGTTGGGAGCCGCTGCGGAGGGGGCACGGGCGTAGGCCGGGGCAGGCGCCGCGATGGGCCGGGTCGAGCTCGGCCTCCACGGCTCCACCTGCGAGGGGAGAAGAAGGATGGAGGAGGAAGATGAACCGTGAAAGAAAGAAAGGGGAAAAAAGAAAAGAGGAAAGAAAATAAAAAGGAGAGAGAGGTAAAAGGAAAAACAAAGGGATTTTTGGGAAAAATCCTAAATTGAAGAATTCAGAATTTTGGAATATTTAGGGAGTCAAAGGATTATTTTGGAATATCAGAATTTGGGGAAATATTTGGAATATACAAATATTTTTGTATTGTTTTCGGGAATGGAAATCTCGGAAATATTTTATGAGATCTAGAAATTGAAAAAGCTCCGAATATCTGGGATTTGAATTTACTTATCGAAAAATGGATTTCAAAGTAATATAAAAGATTTATTTTAGAAGAAAAAGAATTTTTGAGATTTAAGGGATTTCCACGTTTTGGAATCTGAATTTATTCGAGAACTCCGGACAGGGAATTTTCTAGGGTTTATTTGAGAGGAATTGGATATATCTACAATCCGGATTTTGGATTTCAAGAATATTTTACGGAATCGGACTTTCAGGAAATTGGGGATTTGGGAACAATAGCCTCAGTCCGGGTGGAACAAAAGGGTACAAAGGGATTGGACCAGAAACGACCCGAGAACAGGAATTTAGAATTTGTTTAAACAATTACTGGAATTGATCTCTGTGATATTTACATTAATTCTGGAGCTCCAAAAAATCCAAGAAAATTTTAGAGAGTGTAATTACACACAAATAATTTATTAAAAATGAGTTGAACCATGATTTTTTAAAGAAATTTTTTTATCTCCCATTTTTACTTTGCTTAATTAATTTACTTTATAATTTAATATAAATGATAGGAAATCCATGATTAATTAATTTATTTAATTCTCGAAAAATCAGGCTATGATAGTGTAGCCCCCGACTTTGTGCTTAATTATGAAATAATTAAACATAAAGTCAAAGATCTTTAATCTTTAAGTCTTTCCCGAGTGATATATTTCTCAGAAATTGAACTCTTTGGCATCATATCAGCTGAAAATATTTTGCTTAAGGCAATTTGGCTAAGCATGTAAGCCGAGTACCACTTCATGGATTTTGATCCAATATGTGGTTAGGTGTACATGAGAGATACCTGCATCTCTAATTTTAATGAAGACCAGCAATTGATCCATTTAAGGATATATCCTCAAATCGCCAAACTGCTTCGGCTTCCAAAAAACACGCCCAAACTTCGCGCTCTCCGCTCCACCTTGGGTTTCTGCTTGCTCGAGTTCCCCTTTAGAAATCCGTAGAGATCTTCATCCTAGCTTCAATTCCCATCTTCTAGAAACTTTTCCCCTCATTCCGCACCCCGAAGATGCCGAGGGCTCCATTCGACGTCCCCAACTTCCCGTCCGGGTTGTGGCTGACGTCGACCACTTGTTCTTCAAAGCTGGCTCATCTGGAGAGAAAGAAGTGCCTCCAGCCCAAGGAGCTCATCAACTAGCATCCGACCATTGGTAAGACAATCCCTTCCCCCGACTCCCACGAACTCGTGGTTTTTGCTTCTTTTCTCAATAGGGGATTCGCTCTTCCGTCTTCTGATTTCCTCCGTGGCCTCCTCAATTACTATAAAGTCAAGCTCATCCATCTAAACCCCAACTCCATCCTCCAGATCTCTATTTTTGTCACCCTCTGTGAAGCTTTTCTTGGGGTCGATCCCCATTTCAATCTTTTCCTTTCCTCTTTCATGTCAAACCACAACCCTTGAAATCCAAACCCCAAGTGATAGGGGGAGCAGGCCTTCAACTCCACAATGAGATGAAGAAGGCCTATCTTCATGTCCCCCTGAAGACCTCGCTGAAGGGGTGGCACCAGGAGTGGTTTTACTGTTCGAACCTCAAGCCCTCCTTGCCACCCTTCACTGGGAATCCTTCCTCGGTTTTGGAAAGTTGGACGGCTCTCCCTTCACCAGCCAACATGGAACAGGTGCTGCTGCTGCTAGAGAAGATTGAAGCCCTAAAGTACAAGGGGTTGACAGGGCCGTGGGTGACACGGACCTTCCAGAACCGGTGCATTCAACCCCTGAAGGCCAGGATTCACCTTGGCTACAACTACCAGGGGAAGAAAGATCCCACTCGGGAATGCACTGACTTTGTTGACAAGGACGTCGTCACTGACACCCTGCTCGGCTACTTCTTTGACAGAGTAGTCGAGACCCTAGAAGCTAAGAGAGCTCCCAAGCCCTACTACCAGAGCAGGCCTCGGCCGACGATAATATCCTGTCCCTTGATGATCTTGATGTTTGTCTGTGATGATGATTGTGAACTTAGTCCAATCGAGTCTGTCTTTATGCATAATGCTTGCAGGAATTTGCTGAATTCTCATCGAACCCTTCCAACCAGCCAGCTAGGCAGTCTAGGAAACAGCCGGCCAGCCTATCGGCTATCGAACCCAGCCCCAAGAGCACTGGATATCAACCCGTGATAGACCAGGCCAAGAAGAAAGATATGCCAAGTAAGGCATTTGGCGGTCCCATAGTAAGGGACTCCAGTAGCACAACCCAGCACCAACCAGTGCCAGAACCCCACGCCGACCTCTCCCTCAACCCAGTCAGCCACACCCAGTGAAGCACCAACTGGCCTGAGTTCTGCACCACCTACTACCACGCCTCCAGGCCCGATAGCAAGCAGCACGTCTCCTCCAAGTAGGACTTCGGGCCCATCACCGACTACCTCCTCCCCAGGTACATAGGGGTGGAGATTTAAGACTTCCAAGAGGTATGAAATCCTCAATCTTCGGAAAACCTTGAGATGTATTGCAATATCTTGATGGTAGTGTGATCATGCAAGAAGCTAAGTGACACTGATCCCAAAGGGACTGCGCCACCGACCCTAGTGCCATCCCGTCCGACTGAGGCTGAGCTGAGCCTCAACCCGAGCCAAGTGCTACTCCAGCCCTTGAGGTTGAGATAGCACACTCGGCTGGGCCGCAGACTACCCCCAGTTGGGACAGCACAAGCGCAGCCGAAGCCTTGATTACTGAGTCCATCGAAGAACCAACGCGCCCTGAAGGCCCTAGACCCAAGACCCCCTCTCCTCCATTGTCCTCATCCTCAAAAGAGCTCCCTAGACTCGAAGCCCTCCGCCAAACTTCCCCCGGGTGTTTTATTGGGTCAACCTGAATGGAAATGAGGAAGCCTTTGAACTAAACGAGGAGGCTGCCCGGAAAGAACGGGTCAAGTTGATGGAGGCCGCCATTAAGGCATCGAGGCAGGTCTAGGTATACAACTCGGTTGTCCGTAACTTCGCACTGATTGTTTGATCTTGTGGCTTGTTCTGAGATGACTCGCTTTGTTTGACAAGTGTCTTGTTGGTGCAGAAAATCATCGAGCGCTCTAAGAAGATGAGTAAGGTTCTTACCCAACTCGCTCTCCAGATCACTTAGCTTAACCAGCTCCAAGCCACGAAGGACGATCTGGAATGAACCAGCAAGGAGAGGGAGGATTGGTTGAAGGACTCGGTAAACATGCTGCGGGATGAACGGTGGGTGAAGATTGTGACTATTAGAGGTAAATCTCCCTTCTGCCCGAGTTGCCGCAGTCATCCTCTCTGTGTTTCTAATCTTTTGTCTTGTTTGGCTGTAGCTCTCGAGACAAATCTGAACAACCAGTCCCTGGAGATTGACCGCCTAAAGGAGCTAAAAGAGCTCGAAAAGGCGAACTCCAAGGTCGACATCGAGTATGCAAGTAAGTTGCATATCTGGTTTTGTACTCTACCCGACTAAATGTCCAGACTTGTTTATATCTCTCTCCTGTATGAGCAGCCTTCAAGACCAATGCGCAGACTCAATTCAGCGCCTTTGCTGAGGAGATCAAAGTGATAAAGGATTCATGGGATGCCATAGTGGATTCGGCAAAGACTTTATTAGACATCATGCAACCGAGCCAAGCCAGATCTAGCTCAAGCTCTCCCTCCCAGGTGGTTCAATGTCTTCAAGAGGCTCTGGCCATTTTAAAGGAATTCGCCACTGAGCACGCCACCATGGGCATCTCCCAAATCTTGGCCATGACAAAGTCTCTCTACTCTCGAGTAGATATTGAGGCGATTGACGACGGATTTGCTGAGGGCACCACTGTCACACCCAGAATTTCCATCCAAAATTCAAAAGCTTTATTGTGTGATAACCCTCATCTAGGAATCAACCGAGGCAACATGACAAAGCTAATAACAAAGTAATTGTTTACATAACGAATGTGTTTATTATAGAGGCGAATGGCACATCTCAAAGTAATAAAGTCTAAGCAGCGGAAATAAACTATGGACGATCGATGACTCCCACTCCACTTCACTTGACCAGGCTACCGCTTAGTCCTCCAAAAAGTCCTCCTCGCTATAGTACTCCTCTGATAATGATTATTGGTTGCAAGGTGAGTACATGAAATACTTTGCAAGCCAAACAGCAAATATGCAAGTGCACAGATATCCAAATGATGGCAATATATGGCTCAAGTCGCATAAATAGCATTTAATAAAACATTTAAGAGAGAGTAATAAAACATTAATCATTAAACAATATTAATCAACACTATACCGCTCACCAAAACGGTATAGGCCCAACCACTCCCACCTGGAGATAACCATATTCCACCATTCATTATTCAGTTAAGGTAGTGTGGGACTAATCACAGAAAACATTGCTAAGCCCACCCATTAACCGCGGGAACGGCTATTCGAATAGTTCTACTCTAGCCTGAGGTGTACCAATTTACCCACAAGACACAACCCCACAAACATCACTGACGCCTTGATACCACCATGGTACCTCAGAGGAGTTGTGACAAGACCCTGCATGTAACCCGCACAACAAGAGTACCGCCCACTGGACCACCAGTCTTCGGCAAGAGCTGATCAGGCCCCCAATAGGGAAACAATCCAACGCCCAAGACATGGACTTATTGATGTAGCCATGGTGGTCTTATTGACACAGCCACAACACACCGTGGGGCCTCTGGTTGAATGGATCACACTTTAGTTCCCACCATTACCCATTCTGGCTTGTGGTTAGCACGAGTGTTGCTTCGCAACAAGTAGTCCATGAACCGGTTCTTAACTGTCATAAGCACTGCTAGCAACATTCACTATGGTGCTCAACCCACCATTTAGAAAATTTAGTGGACCATTAAGTTATCCTCACACGACCATAGTCATGGACTGAAATATCATTTCATGTGAACTCAATAATGTAATTAATGTTTAAATGATAGCCCATAAGTTATGCTATAGTTTCTAAGCATGTTTAAGCAGCTTCCTATAATTATTCTAGCTAACCGATAATTCGAGCTAGCTAGTTACATAAAGTCCCGATAGGTACAAGGAAGGTAATTCAAATTCAACAAGGCTATAATCAAGGATAGAGGTTTCCCCTCCAAATGACATTATAAAAATAAATGCATAGTTGAAGGCAAAAATAGCTTAAAACATAGGTACAATATGCTCAAAAGTGTTAAGGTATATGTGTGGCTTGCTTGTTGCTCTGCACAACTTCGAGCTTTCCTCAAGAAAACCCAACTCTTCCGGAATGTCGGCGGCTAAAGACAATGAACAAAAACGAGCAAAACAGTACATAAGCACCAATAGTACAATATTATATTTTTATGGTAGATCTTGATTTGTAAACAATTTTGCAAGTTGAATCACCAAAAGAGTTCGGGCCTCATGAATTAGTTATGAATTTTAGAAGTTTTAATCCATTTAAAGTATTCAAAGAATTAAAACTGATTTATTGCGTCATTTTCAATTATTTTAGTACTTTCGAAAAGGGGATTTGTGATGTCAGCCCTAGATCAGAGAGGCGGCTGAGCCACTGGTGACAGGGGCCCACAAGCCAGAGAGAGAGGGGCCAGTCCATGGTAGACCGAGTCTACCCGAGGTGACCTAGGGTATCCGATGGCTAGGATCTAACAGGGATTCGATCGGACGGCTCACATTGATTAGCGGTTAAGAGATGAAACGGAGGGCCGAGATCTACTCATCTATAACCGAATCAATGGCTAGGATCTAATCTAGATCGGATGATCTCCCAGGGGCTAACTCATCCGACACATCAGATCCGAGGCTGGGGTGGCACTGGCATGGAAGCAACGTGGCAGCCACGTTGGCACACCGGTGGTGGTGGCACGCGATCCAATGGTCGATGGTGAATGGCGGCGCGGCGAGGCATGTCAACGTCACTGAGAGGTAGAGGCGATCATGGCGAAGCTTACGGAAGCAAGAACGACGATGATTGGCGACGGGAAGCGGCCGGCAGCGAGCTCCAAGTGGCAACTAACTTCATGTTATCGACGACGTGCCTCTTCTAACGAGCTTCGGTGTCGGGGAAGTGGCGGCCAGGCTTCCTAGTGATCCCACAGACTAGATGATGCAAGCGGCGACGGTCGGTTCAGCTTGGCAAGGACATTAGTTAAAGCAGCTGGCCAAAGAACTAGCAGCTGCGGCGGAGCGAACTCGGGTGCGGAGAGGCGGCTAGGGTTCGCGGTGGCTATGGGTGGTGCATGGAAAGGATCAAAGGGGGCTCGGGCTTGCTATTTAAAGAGGAAGGAAGCGGAGTGCGGCTCGGTTACGGCTCCCATGGCAGTGGAAGGGAAACAGGCTCATCCCGAGCTTTATAGGCTACCAAACACCTCGAGATTTGCTACTAAAATAGGGGGAAACAGAGGAGGGGGATTAGAGAAACATTTCCCCTCAACTAATTTTGGCAACGGGTGTGCGAGGAGGCTGGATTTGACGCGGCTTCGACGTGGGGTCGACGCGGCTTCGGAGTCCGCCTCCGGCTGGAGGTAGGCGATGACCCAGTAGGAGGGAGGAGGGGAGGCGCGGGCTGGTAAGCTAGACATACAGTGCAAGCGAGGGAGAAAGAGGCACAGGGGTGGGCTGAAATCGGCCTAGGGGGACAGAGAAGGGTTTTTATATCATTTTCCTTTTGTTTAAATGTTGTAAAGGTTATTTAATTCACCAAAAATACTTCCCTTGCTCTAAATAAATCCCTAAAAAATCCAGGAGATAGAAGATTAAGCAAAGTATTTTCTAAAATTATCTCCAGGCCAACTTTTGTTGAGATTTTTCTCTGTATTTATTATTTGCACTCCTTGAGGCTTTTAAAAATAATTTCTAAAATTCTTTTTTCCCCACAATTATTTTAATTAGGTAATTTCAGGCATTACAACCACCTCGGAGGACAATTTAGAGCTAATAAACCAGGCCTACCTAGGCAATCACTAAAGATTTGCCATTGTAAGAAGAAACTCTTAAGTAGTTGGCATATGGGAAGGACAGAACAACGTGTATATATTATAAATATTTTTGTTTGTTGTAATATCTTGCGAAGTGCATGCTTCGTCATAGCCATCATTAGCTTACCCGACTAGCCAATCTATGCCGAGCGTTAAGGACCAACTTTAAAAAGTGTTTATCCCATAAGACTATACTCAGTAGGACAGCATAATCGTTATAAAACTTCATGACTTGGATAAAACAGACTCGGACTTTAGTAATAACCAAAGATAATAACAAAGTATGTGTTATCATCATGTAGTTGCCAACTCACTACTCGGTTAAGTTCGATCGGCGTAGTGAATCAGAGTTGAAAACTTTATTTATTGAGTACAATGCTCAGGCATAGAAAAGACATAGCTGTTTTATGTTCCATGAGTTGTTGATTAGGGCGCCATCTTCTGTCTTCAGTCGGTAAGCACCCGGACGCGTCACTTTAGTGATAATGAACAGCCCCTCCCATAAGGGAGATAATTTGTGTTTGTCTTTGGTGGTTTGAATTTTTCTCAAAACGAGATCTCTCACCGAAAAGGCACGGCCACGAACATTACGGCTATGATAACAACGTAAGCCGTGAAGATACTTTGCCGACTGGATAGTTGCGATGTCCTTGCTTCTTCCAACTGATCGAGCTCGACTAGTTGGTATTCATTTGACTTGTCTTCTGAGTGAGCCCGAACTCGTGGAGAGCCGAACTCCAACTCGGTTGGTAACACGACCTCAACACCATAGACTAGGAAGAAAGGAGATTGCCCTGTTGCCCGACTAACAATGGTTCTTAAAGACCAGAGAACAGATGGGAGTTCTTGCACCCACCGCCTTGCATATGGTGGTAGTCGGTCAAACACCCTAGCCTTGATACCTTGTAGGACCATACCATTTGTGTGCTCGACTTGCCCGTTGCTTCATGGGTGAGCCACTGAAACATAACAGATCTTAATGCCAAAGTTGTCACAAAAATCTTGGAAGATGCCGCCAGTAAACTGAGTGTCGTTGTGTGTTATAATGCAATTGGGGACTCCAAACCAGTATATGATACCCAAGATGAAATCTTTTGCCCTAGTTGCTATGATGGTAGCAATGGGTTTCACCTCAATCCACTTTGTGAACTTGTCCACTGCGACAAACAAGTGTGTGAACCCTCCTGGCGCTTTCTTGAACGGCCCGACCATGTCAAATCCCCAAACTGCAAAGGGCCAAGATATTGGGATTGTTTGTAACTCTTGAGCCGGTAAATGTGCTTGCCGAGCAAAGAATTGGCATCCCTCGCATGTCCAAACTATGTCCTTAGCATCAGTAACTGCAGTCGGCTAGAAGAATCCTTGCCTGTAAGCCTTTTCGACTAACGTGCATGATGCAGCATGGATGCCATAGATGCCTGAGTGGATTGTTTGTAGAATCTGCTTGCCCTCCTCAGGTGTGACGTAGTGCATGAGGACTCTGGATGCGCTTCGACGATAAAGGTCTTCTCCGACTACAAGAAAACATTTTCTTTGACGTTTAATCCGCTTGGCCTCACAGTGGTTGTCTGGGAGCATGTCTTCTAATAAGAATCGGATGATTGGAGTCCGCTAGTCTTGAGAGATGATGAGCTTTTCTCTTGGCTCCGGGGTAGGTTCAGCCCTCGACTGCTCATGATTAGGCTTTCTCTTGACTGATGGCTCCAGTAATTACTCGGCCAAAACTCCAATCAAGACCACTTCTCGCTTGGATCCTATGTTGGCTAGTTCGTCTGCGGCTTCATTGTATTGGTGCAAAACATGTGTGATTTCTAGCCCATCAAATTTATTCTCTAGCTTCCGCACTTCTTGGCAGTATGCCGCCATGTTGTCATCCAGACATGTCCAATCTTTCATAACTTGGTTTACCACAAGTTGAGAATCCCCGCGAACCACCAGTCAGTGGATACCGAGTGATATAGTGATGTGGAGCCCGTGGATAAGTGCCTCGTACTCGGCAACATTGTGAGATGCTGGAAAATGTATTTAAAGGACATATTTGAGTTTTTCTCCAGTGGGCGATGTCAGGACGACGCCAACCCTAGCTCCTCCGATGCGTAAAGAACCGTCGAAGTACATCGCCCAGTTTTCAAGCTTGTCTATTGGTGTAGCCATCTGAACTTCTGTCCACTTAGCCACAAAGTCGGCAAGTGCTTGGGACTTGATTGCTGTTCGTGGTTGGAAGACAATGTCGAACGCCATCAACTCAAGCGCCCATTTAACGATTCTACCAGTGGCTTCGCGGTTATGTAGGACATCCTCGAGTGGATACGATGGGACAATTGTAACCTGATGCGACTGAAAATAGTGTACCAACTTCTGGAAAATTATAAGCAATCCATATAGCAGCTTTTGGACTTAGGGATATCACATCTTTGATTCACCTAGGACTTCACTGACAAAGTAGATTGGCCTTTGAACTTTTTGTATATATCCTGGCTCTACCCGCTCAACGACCAACACCGTGTTGACTACCTAAGTGGTTTTTGCCAGATACAACATGAGTGGTTCCTAGGGCATTGGTGACGCCAACACGGGTGGTGATGTGAAGAACTTCTTGAAGTCTTCAAATGCTTGTTGGGCTTCTAGCGTCCACTGAAAATTGTCAACTTTCTTCAGTAGTTTAAAAAAGGGCATGCCCCGTTCGCCAAGTCAGGAAACGAATCGGCTGAGTGCCGCCATGTAGCCAATCAGCTTCTGTACGTCCTTTTGGCTAGTTGGGGGAGCCATGTTCATGATTGTGTTGATCTTCTCTGGATTTGCCTCGATGCCACATTGTGAAACGATGAAGCCCAGTAGTTTTCCTGATGGTACTCCAAAGACGCACTTTTCTGGGTTCAGCTTCATCTTAAATCTCCGAAGGCTTTGGAAAGTTTCTTCTACGTTAGTGATAAGGTCTTCCTTGACTTTGGTCTTCATTACCACGTCATCGACATATGCCTCCACATTGTGCCCGAGTTGAGAGTGAAAACACCGCTGGATAGCGCGTTGATACATTATGCCAGCGTTTTTCAACCTGAACAGCATAGTGACATAGCAGTTTGCCCTAAATGGCGTGATAAAAGAAGTCTTCAGGCAGTCCTCCTGCTTTAAGCTGATTTGATGTAGCAGTCGAGAAAACTAAGTAATTCGCATCCCGCAGTGGAATCGACCACCTGATCTATTCTAGGTAAACCAAATAGATCTTTGGGACACGCCTTGTTTAAGTCGGTATAGTTGATGCACATGCGCCATTTACCATTCTTCTTCCAGACCAAGACTGGGTTTGCCAACCAATCCGGGTGGTCGACCTCCTTGATGAACCTGGCTGCTAGGAGCTTGGTTATCTCCTCGTGGATAGCATCTTTGTGGTCTTGTGCGAAGTGCCTTAGTCGTTGTTTGACTGGTTTGGCGTCCAGCTTGACGTTTAGGGAATGCTCGATCACCTCCCTTGGTACACCAGGCATGTTTGAAGGCTTCCAAGCAAATATGTCCCTGTTCGCCTGGGGGAAGGTGACAAGCTCGTCTTCCTATTTGGGGTCGAGTCCGGTCCTGACAAATGTAGTCTTGGTGGGGTCGAAAGGGTCTAGGGGTATCTTCTTTGTTTCTGAATCCACTAAAACTCCTGACTTGGCTGCTTTCTTCACTAGGACTTGGTTGTCCTCCTTCGCAGTTGTTGCAGCTAGTCGGATATTGCTTCGTTCGACTGTCGCCTCATGAGATTGGGCCAGCTCGCAACTCTCCTTGAATGGTTAGCTTTTGTTTGCGCTTGGAATCGTATGCTGATGGCCTTCCAAATATGTGATTGAGCTCAGCTTGGAGATCTTGATAGTTGCCGGCCGCGCCCAAGTCTGGCTTGTCTTTGTCTTTCTGCTCACCGGACGCTGATGTCTAATCGGAAGCAAACTTTTTGAGCATGAAGCAGTTATTGGCCGCGTGTTTTCCCTTTGGGTGGAAAGGACATGGCCTGTTCATAACTATTTGGTAGTCGTCCGTCCTCGGGGGTTGCGGTCAGTTGTGCTTGACAGTCGCTACGATGTTGTCTGACTTGCCTTTGCAGTTCCAAGCCTTAGTCGGGGCCGCGTCGTCAGTGTCCTTCCGCTCCTTCTGTTGGGGCTCCTTTTTGTTGTCAAGCGCCTTAGCAATAGCATCAGCTGAGTCTGCGTATTTGTTTGCCATGTCGAATAAAGCCTTGATAGAGTTGGGAGGCTTCCAAGTAAACTTAGCAATGAACAGGGTATCTTTTTCTCCTTTGCGGAAGGCAGCAACGACAACCTCGTCCTTGATTTTAGGTATTGAGTTCCTCTTCTCGGAAAACCGCTTGATGAAGTCGCGGAGCGACTCATTCTTTCTTTGGTGGCACTAGTACAGATCGTACTCGGAGGACAGCCTCTCGTAAGTTCCTTGGAAGTTTGCGATGAAGCGTTCACGAAGTTCCCCCAGGAGCCGATTGACCGTCTAGGAAGTCCCATCAACCATGTTCTTGCCCAGTCGGCCAAGGCGACTGGTAGATAGTTAGCCATGTGGATTGCCAAAGCATACACGGTCAGCTTGGACTCCAGGTTAGTCTTGCCATCGTACTTCTCTATACAAGTCGGATTGAAACCGGATGGCCAATCAACTTGTTGTAGCTCATGAGTGAAGGTTAGAACTCCTTCATCTGGGTGAGGGCTTCGACTCTGATTGCGGTGATGGAAGCACTCAAGGCGTAGGCTGAAGCACTCATGCTCGTCCTCAAGTCAGCGGAGTTTGTCTTCCTCGCGTTCCCGGCGTCGAGCGTTGATGTCATGGCGGAGATTCCATGATAGTCATCCACGAGCGTCCTGGTTATCCTGGTTCTCATTATGGTGATACCCCTGTCGGTCGTTGTTTCGGTTGCCGAGAGATGTATGATGGGAGTCCGAGTGGTGCTGACCAGAGCCAGTTGCTCGGCGCCGTGCTGAGGCAGAGGAAGTCACTGTGTCTGAAGCCGTTTTGTTTGATGGTATGAGTGTCTCTCCAGACTGCTGTCATTGTTGACATGCTGCAGCGGTGATCATTGCTTTAATCCTTGCAATAGTCAGGGTCGCCTAGTGATCAGGCCTGAACTACAAGGTGTCTAACAGCATGGTAGTGGTCATGACGTTTGGCTGTGGATCACTAAGACATTGTGGTCGCCCACTCGGGTTTGGAGGATCTCTTGATGGGCAGTCTGCCAGCCTTGCGCAAGTTGTCGTTGCGGGCATTGCGCGTCCTCCTCATGTTGCTCACCCAGTCGGCGGCTTTCCTCCTCTTGCTAGTCGCATAGTCGGTGTGCGTCTTGCCCAAGGGTTGATCCCTTTGATGCCATGAATACTTCATGCGGTGGAGAAAAGCTCCCCGAGCTGCTCTCCGATTGGGAGTCAATTCGGAGTAATTCAAAGGGGTGATCACGACCCCAACCTCCCTAGATCCGATCTCGAGCGGCTCTCAGATGTATTCGAGTCGAATTTCAGGAGACTGGTTGTGGAGGCCATGGGCCCCGGGTACCTCATCACAAGCATATGGGCCACTTGGATAGAGGATGGGCCGAGTCTTGTAGTTAGAGATATAGTAGCACCCGATAGATTTTGCCTTGTATAAAAAGGAATATACAATCTTAGCCGGGTAAGATGTATCTCTAAGAAGGAAATCCCTTGGCAGTATCCGGCTGCGATTCCTATCTTGTACCCCTGCCCCCCAGTATATAAGGGGAGGCAGGGCGCCCCTTGAGGGCAGAACAACACATAAGATCATTGATCGACATAACTCCTCAGAGGAATACACCACAACTGGACGTAGGGCATTACCTCACATCGAGGACCTGAACCAGTATAAAATCTCTTTGCATTCCTCTGCAATCCACGAAGTTTTCCCTTCCCGAGTAGCCCTATAGTTATATTGCCAGTGTAAAACATCGACAATTGGTGTGCCAGGTAGGGGCTCCGGCGAGTTTCACATCTACAAGCTCGATGGATCCAGCAACCAGAATCGACGGCGACAAGTTCTCCCCTAGAGACATAATTTCTTTTGGAAGCCTTGATTTTTCTACTGACCAGATCGGCAACCTTACCTTGGCCGAAGCAGATCCAATCCAACCAGCCTAGGAGCCGGCCGACGTTGCGCCAGTCGACCCACAGGACACCACAATCTCCTTCAACGATCTACTGTGGCGGTCCTTCACTTTGCCGAGCATTGGGACAACTCTTTCCTTTGGCGTCCGACTTGCGCTAGCCTTGAGTCAGCCTGGGTTGGGCCAAGAATGGGAGAGATCATCAATCTCCCGCACGGATTCGGTGACGCTGCGGATCCACATCCCATGCAACAGGCCCGATCTCCTGCGATTTAGTTTGGACACGGCCAAGAGCCGTTTCAGATTGGATCTAGAGAGGTCAGAGTCGTTCTTACTCTGATAAACTACTCGGAGTCCGACTCTAAGTCGGATAATGGTTTGAACGCTAGTTCGGACTCCAGTCTGGCGAGTTTTCTCCTTCCCCGCGAGATCTTCATGGCTTCAATACCACCACCCGAGGTGCGCCGACTACAAGAGGAGCAATAGGAGGAGGCGCGCCAACTGCGACAACAGGAGGAGGCCGACCGCGAGGCTCGCAATGATGGGCTACGCAAGGTTGGGCGAGCAGCTCAGCAGCAGATTCTCCAAACTATAGTCGGCGATCACGACGTCTTCGTCACGCCACAATAGAATGTCGTGGCTGCTGCAACCTTGCTGGACATGCTCCAGCTCGGGCCTGATCACCAGGCCACCCCAACTATCGCTAAGATCAAGGCGATGATTACGGCTGCTGCCTGCCAGCAACAACAACAGCAGTCGGGTGACACCATAGTACCGACTGACTGGTCGGGATCTCCAGCGGTGGGTTCATCTACATCAGCACGGCACCGGGCGGCTGGTTCAAGTCGGCCACGCGAGGAGTCAAGGCAAACGTCACTCGGCAACACCAACAACGACAACCGGCGGCGTCACCAGTATGACCACCGGCCTAACCAAGATCTCCGAGAACGCCTACAACACGACCTCTGCCACACCATCAACGCCCGGCGCCATGAACAACAAGAGGATGAGCACCGCCGACTGGAGGACGAAAACGAGCACTTCGGTCTCCATCACGAGCGGTTTAACCGCCGTGGTCGAAGCCCGAGCCCTCATGAAGACGAAGGCATTCCAGCTTTCACCCGGGAGCTACAGGACGTCGACTGGCCGACTGGCTTTAAGCCCACAGGAATTCAAAAGTATGACGGCAAAACAAATCCCGAGTCCTAGCTCACCATATATACCCTGGCAGTTCGAGTTGCTGGGGGCGACCACAAAGCCATGGCTAACTACCTCTCAGTCGCGCTAGCCGACTCGGCGAGGACGTGGCTAACAGGGCTCCCGAGGCGGTCGATCGGTTCCCGGGGAGAACTCAGGGAGCGGTTCATCGCCAATTTTCAAGGAACCTACGAGAGGCCATCTTCTGAGCACGATTTGTATCAACTACACTAGAAGAAGAACAAGTCTCTACGTGATTTTATCAAGAGATTCTCCGAGTAGTGCAACAAGATCCCAATGATCAGAGACGAGGCCGTCATCGCCGCCTTCCGCAAGGGAGTAAAGGACGCCCCGTTCATCGCGAAATTCACTCAGAAGCCACCATCCTCTGTCCGGGCTCTTTTCGACATGGCGAACAAGTACGCTGACTCGGCTAAAGCGGTCGCAGAGGCCCTCGATGAGAAGGAGTCCTGACAGAAAGAACAAAAGGCGAAAGCTGACGAGCCATCTCAAAACAAGACCGGCGGCCGCAAGCGGAAGTCGGACAATGAGGTGGGCAACATGGAGCGTACTCGGTCGTGGCCCCAGCGGAATAACGATTACCAGAAAGTCATGAGCGGTCCATGCCCCTTCCACTCCAAGGGCAAGCACGCGGCCAAAGACTGCTACATGCTTAAGAAGTTTGCCTCCGAGCAGGCTTCATCATCTGGCGCCGACAAGGACAAGGACAAGCCAGACTCAGGCCTGGCAGACAATTTTCAAGATCCTCAGGCTGAGCTCAATCACATCTTCAGAGGACCGCTCGCGTACGAGTCCAAGCGAAAATAGAAGCTATTTGCACGCGACGTTAACACGGTCTCTACGGCGGACACCCCTAGTACCTGCGCTGGTTAGAGATGTGTTGACGCCGAAAACCGCCGGGTGTGCCAAAAAGCTTGCTGACGATCTGGTTCGGCGCCTATAGACACGCGAAGGCCTGGGAGATCTGCTTAGCTCCAGTGCAGGTCCTAAAGTCTTGAGGTTCGTAGGCCTGCCAGTCAATTTGACCCCGCAATTGACAAGGAGATGAAGAAATTAGATTACCGATCCAATCGGCCAGCAAGCCGATACGGATTCCTTCCAGCCGATCGCCGCTATGCTCGTGCCAGGGCCCCCGCCTGTACTCGCGCCCAGGTCTCGTGCTCGCGTCCGACTACCAGCAGCAATTGCACATCGGCTATCGGCCGATACGGACTGATATAGGCTCCTCGTAGCCGATAGCCGATAGCATCTGTGTATCGGCTAGGAAACCGATAGCGCTATAAACAAATAGATAAGCTGTCAGTATAACATGTGCATCGGCTAGAAGCCGATGATAGAATAGATAGGCAGAATAGTAAGCCAGCCGACTGCCGAGGAAACAAATGTGCATCGGCTAGAAAACCGATGATAATATAAATGACCAAAAAAAAAGTAAGGATAATACAGTCGGCTTTATAAAAGGATAACCTATCGGCTAAGCACTCCGATAGAACATCGCATATACACCGATCGGCTCGACAAGGATAAATCTATTATTATCAATCTAGCAGTTCAGACCTAACTGATGCAGCACAGATTAATAATAATAAAGGAACCTCAACAAGCCGATAGACCTAATGCAACTGTGATGTAATAAGATAACTTATCGGCTATACATTCCGATAAGACACTTGCACAAAAACCATCAACCTAGCAGGAACGATTTATCGCTAGCAGCTCAGTAGGTCGGACCCAACCGATGCAGCACGAACTGATGATAAATCGCCCCCAATAAGCTGATAAGATCTACGCACGCGTGATGTGGTATACCTGATCGGCCTAAGAGGTCGGACCGAACCGATGCAGCCGTAGACGGGCAATACACCTGGGTAAGGGGTGACGAGTCTTACCCTCTCGCAGGAGTTCGGACCTAACCGATGCAGCCCCGCTCGAGAAGCAAGAACCCGTCGAAAGGGTGGCGATGCGCCGAATTTGATTGATCTGTGTGGATGATTTACAAGGTACCCGGGCATACGTATATATACCCCGAGTTATTACAGTCCTAATAGGACACGGCACACGAATTTCCTATCTATAAAAGGAAAACTAACAAGTCCTGATTGGACACGAGATCAGGTTTCTCTAAACAGTATTAAAACTACCTAATTTACAGATAAGGTAATTAACTGCCATATCGTGGTCTTCACGATTCCTTCCCAAGCTCGGACTCTTCTGGATTAGGTTCCAATGGCTGATATCGCTTCTTTCCTTAACCGAACATGGTAACGACCCGTACCAAATTTTGGCGTTAACACATGCCCCCCAATTTCGGAGTTTGTTATCAAACTTCGAAATTCTTCTGTTCGGGCCTCATCATTCCTTCCTAGCCTCCTGAAATCGGCTTTCATGAACCGATACCTTCTGTACTAGGTGTGCTAGGCTCTCAAAGTCTTCTGATGAAAATCTTTCCTTGATCGGAGCCAACAAACCTTGGAATGCTAATTCGGCCAGCTGTGCATCATCCAGACTTAAACTATAACATTGGCTTCTAACATTACGAAACCGCTGGATATATTCTGCGACTGATTCCTCCGGCTTCTGTATTACCGATGTTAAGTCTATCAAACTCATCTCCTGACTTCCCATAAAGAAATACTTGTGGAATTGCTTTTCCAGATCGGCCCAACCTCGAACTGAGTTAGGTGGCAATGAAGAAAACCATGTAAAGGCCGATCCAGATAATGATAACGGGAAGAGTCTAACTCTCAAAGCTTCTACAGCCGATGCCTCTCCACATTGAGCCAAGAATTGGCTGACATGTTCCACTGTAGATACATCATCTTGCCCTGAGAATTTGGAGAAGTCTGGTACTCTGTATCGGCGCGGCAACGGAACTCTATCAAACCAATCTGGATATGGAGGCCGATACATAAATATTTCCTCCTTTGGTCTTAGACCGAATTGTTCTCTTATCACCTCTGTGACTCTTGCTGATAAATCATCTTTTGGATCTTCGCCGTGATAACGCAGAGGTGGAGTTGGTAACCGATTCTGGTTCTGATATTCCCTCTGATAATTGTACTCAGGAACAACTTCTGGATAACTCTGTTGATGCCCCCCATAGTACGCAGTTTGATATCCTTGAGGAATCCCATCTTGTTGCCCCCCAGGCATTTGAATCGGCTCCACCGCCTTCATGATCAAGCTCTGTAGTGTGTTCACCAATATCCCAGATTAATCGGTCAATGCATGATGAACTGCTTCATTAAACATGTCTTGGATCGGCTTCTGTGAACTTGTAGGCGATATATGGCTCGATTCACCCACCAGAACAGGCTTTGGAAATTGGGACTTTTGAATCGGCCCTTGATCTGTCATACCGAAGGATTCTAGACAAAGCTTCTGAAATTCAGCAATATTCTGCTCCACTTGTTGTCTTTGTTCTTCGGTCAAGTCTTCCATTGTGACTGGAATCGTATCATCTTTGCTGACCTCTTTTCCAGCCATGTCGAAGTTCTGCGTCCCACTGGGCGTGCCAAAAGCGTGTTGACGCCGAAAACCGCCGGGTGTGCCAAAAAGCTTACTGACGATCTGGTTCGGCGCCTATAGACACGTGAAGGCCTGGGAGATCTGCTTAGCTCCAGTGCAGGTCCTAAAGTCTTGAGGTTCGTAGGCGTGCCAGTCAATTTGACCCCGCAATTGACAAGGAGATGAAGAAATTAGATTACCGATCCAATCGGCCAGCAAGCCGATACGGATTCCTTCCAGCCGATCGCCGCTATGCTCGTGCCCGGGCCCCCGCCTGTACTCGCGCCCGGGTCTCGTGCTCGCGTCCGACTACCAGCAGCAATTGCACATCAGCTATCGGCCGATATGGACTGATATAGGCTCCTCTTAGCCAATAGCCGATAGCATCTGTGTATCAGCTAGGAAACCGATAGCGCTATAAACAAATAGATAAGCTGTCAGTATAACATGTGCATCGGCTAGAAGCCGATGATAGAATAGATAGGCAGAATAGTAAGCCAGCCGACTGCCGAGGAAACACATGTGCATCGGCTAGAAAACCGATGATAATATAAATGACCAAAAAAAAAGTAAGGATAATACAGTCGGCTTTATAAAAGGATAACCTATCGGCTAAGCACTCCGATAGAACGTCGCATATACACCGATCGGCTCGACAAGGATAAATCTATTATTATCAATCTAGCAGTTTAGACCTAACTGATGCAGCACAGATTAATAATAATAAAGGAACCTCAACAAGCCGATAGACCTAATGCAACTGTGATGTAATAAGATAACTTATCGGCTATACATTCCGATAAGACACTTGCGCAAAAACCATCAACCTAGCAGGAACGATTTATCGCTAGCAGCTCAGTAGGTCGGACCCAACCGATGCAGCATGAACTGATGATAAATCGCCCCCAATAAGCTGATAAGATCTACGCACGCGTGATGTGGTATACCTGATCGGCCTAAGAGGTCGGACCGAACCGATGCAGCCGTAGACAGGGCAGATACACCTGGGTAAGGGGTGACGAGTCTTACCCTCTCGCAGGAGTTCGGACCTAACCGATGCAGCCCCGCTCGAGAAGCAAGAACCCGTCGAAAGGGTGGCGATGCGCCGAATTTGATTGATCTGTGTGGATAATTTACAAGGTGCCTGGGCATACGTATATATACCCCGAGTTACAGGAGTCCTTATAGGACACGGAACAGGACTTTCCTAACTAGAAAAGGAAAACTAACAGACCTGATCGAACAAGAGATCAGGTTTCCTAAAAGATAAAACTATCTAATAGATAAGATAAATAACTGCCATAACGTGGTCTTCACGATTCCTTCTCAAATCCGGTTTCTTCTGGATTAATTTCCTCCGGTTGATATAGCTTCTATCTTTACCGAATCTGATATGAGCCGTGCCAAATTTTGGCGTTAACAAGATGGCCATTACATTCAATCGCGCAGATCACCCAGATCGGGTCTCGCACCCGGGATGCTATCCACTCGTCCTGGACCCGGTTGTCAAGAATATCAAATTGAAGAAGGTGCTCATAGACGGAGGCAACACGATCAACATCCTATTCGCCAAGACTTTGGACGAGATGAAGATTCCTCGTTTAGATCTGTGGCCGACTATGGCGCCCTTCCACGGGATAATTCCTGGCCTCTCTTCAACACCACTCGGGCAGATTACTTTGCCGGTAACCTTCAGCACGCGGGAAAACTTCCGCACAGAAAACATCTGCTTTGAGATCACTGACTTCGAGACTGCGTACCACGCCATACTCGGACGACCGGCGCTTGCCAGATTCATGGCGGTACCGCATTATACATATATGGTGCTCAAGATGCCAGGGCCAGTAGGAGTCCTCTCCCTATACAGTGATGTCAAGCAAGCCTTCACTTGCGACAAGGAGAGTTGCGAATTGGCTCAATCACAAGAGGCAGCAGTTGGGCGCGACAACATCCAGCAAGCCGTCATAGCAGAAGTCGAGGAAGATCCAGTTCTGGCCAAGAAAGCAGCGAAGTCGGGAATTTCAGCGGACTCAGACACAAAGAAGATCCCCCTAGACCCTTCCGACCCCTCCAAGACTGCTCTAGTCGGGACCGGACTTGACCCCAAATAGGAAGACGCGCTTATCACCTTCCTCCAAGCCAACAAGGATATCTTCGCATGGAAACCGTCCAACATGCCGAGCGTACCAAGGGAGGTGATCGAGCACGCCCTAAACGTGAAGACAGACGCCAAGCCGGTCAAACAATGGCTGCGGCGCTTTGCTCAAGACTGAAAGGATGCTATCCGGGAGGAGATTACAAAGCTTTTTGCAGCCGAGTTCATCAAAGAGGTCTATCACCCGGATTGGCTGGTGTTCGCACCAAAAACCACCGGGTGTGCCAAGAAGCTTGTTGATGATCTGGTTTGATGCGATTGAACATACGAAGGCCTGGGAGATCTGCTTAGCTCCAGTGTAGGTCCTAAAATCTTGAGGTTCGCAGGCGTGCCAGTCAATTTGACCCCGCAATTGACAAGGAGAATATTAGCTCAGGGATTCAATCGGCCAATAAGAATCCCGCTAGCCGATTGCCGAAGGAATGCTTGAGCATCGGCTGAAAGCCGATGATAAAACTTTGTCCAGGCCCCAGCTGTCCGCGCCCGGGTCTCGTGCCCGTACCCGGGTCCTTATGCCCAGGTCCTCGCTCCCAGGTCCTCGCCTGTGCTCGTGCCCGGGTCAGCAGCAATTGCACATCGGCTATCGGCCGATACGGACTGATGTAGTCTCCTTGTAGCCGATGGCCGATGGCACTTGTGTATCGGCTAGGAAACCGATAACGCTATAAGCAAATAGATAAGCTGTCAGTATAACATGTGCATCGGCTAGAAGCCGATGATAAAATAGATAGGCAGAATAGTAAGCTAGCCGACTGCCAAGGAAACACATGTGCATCGGCTCGAAAACCGATGATAATATAGATGACCAAAATAGTAAAGATAATACAGTCGGCTTTATAAAAAGATAACCTATCGGCTAAGCACTCCGATAGAACGTCGCATATACACCGATCGGCTCGACAAGGATAAATCTATTATTATCAATCTAGTAGTTCAAACCTAACTGATGCAGCACAGATTAATAATAATAAAGGAACCTCAATAAGCCAATAGACCTAATGCAACTGTGATGTAATAAGATAACTTATCGGCTATACATTCCGATAAGACACTTGCGCAAAAACCATCAACCTAGCAGGAACGATTTATCGCTGGCAGCTCAGTAGGTCGGACCCAACCGATGCAGCACGAACTGATGATAAATCGCCCCTAGTAAGCTGATAAGATCTACGCATGCGTGATGTGGTATACCTGATCGGCCTAAGAGGTCGGACTGAACCGATGCAGCCGTAGACAGGGCAGATACACCTGGGTAAGGGGTGACGAGTCTTACCCTCTTGCAGGAGTTCGGACCTAACCAATGCAGCCCCGCTCGAGAAGCAAGAACCCGTCGAAAGGGTGGCGATGCGCCGAATTTGATTGATCTGTGTGGATAGTTTACATGGTACCCGGGCATACGTATATATACCCCGAGTTGATACAGTCCTGATCGGACACGAAACGGGAGTTTCCTAACTATAAAAGGAAAACTAACAAGCCCTGATCGGACACGAGATCAGGTTTATCTTAAAAAGTATTAAAACTACCTAATTTATAGATAAGGTAATTGACTGCCATGTCGTGGTCTTCACGATTCCTTCCCGAATTCGGCTTCTTCTGGATTAGCTCCCAACGGCTGATATCACTTCTTTCCTTAACCGAATCCGACGCGAACCATGCCAAATTTTGGCGTTAACAGCTGGCAAACCCAGTTCTGGTCCGGAAGAAAAACGGTAAATGGCGCATGTGCGTTGACTACACCGATCTCCCAAGGACCCGTTTGGTTTACCAAGAATAGACCAGTGGTGGCTTCAATTGTTGGGTGCGACCTTCTCAGTTTTCTTGACTGCTACTCGGGATACCACCAAATCAGCCTGAAGGAGGACTGCCTAAAAACATCCTTTATCATGCCGTTTGGAGCGTACTGCTACATCACCATGCCGTTCGGTTTGAAAAGCGCTAGAGCAACGTATCAACGGGCAATTCAACGGTGTCTACACACTCAGATCGAGCGCAATGTGGAAGCCTACGTTGATGACGTGGTGATCAAGACCAAGTCCAACGAAGACCTCATCGCTGACCTGGAAGAAACCTTCCTCAATCTTCAAAGATTCAAGATGAAGTTGAACCCGGAAAAATGTGCCTTCGGTGTGCCATCCGGCAAGCTACTCGGCTTCATCGTCTCGCATCGCGGCATCGAGGCCAACCTCGAGAAAGTCAATGCAATAATGAACATGGCTCCCCCGACTAACCAGAAGGACGTCCAGAAACTGACAGGCTGCATGGCGGCACTCAGTCTGTTTATTTCCCGACTGGGCGAACGGGGTATGTCCTTTTTCAAATTGTTGAAGAAAGCAGACGACTTCCAGTGGACTCCCGAAGCCCAACAAGACATTGAAGACTTCAACAAATTTCTCACATCACCCCCCGTGTTGGCGTCACCCATGCCCCAAGAACTGCAAATGCTATATCTGGCGGCAACTACTCAGGTAGTCAGCACGGTGCTGGTGGTGGAGCGACCCGAACTAGGTCACATCCAAAAAAATACAACGGCCAGTTTACTTTGTCAGTGAGGTCCTTGCCAACTCAAAAACGAGATATCCACAGGTCCAAAAGCTACTTTACGGCCTACTCATCACTGTCCGGAAGCTGGTGCATTATTTTCAAGCACATCAAGTCACGGTGGTCACATCGTTTTCACTCAGGGACATCCTACACAACTGCGAGGTCACCGGCCGAATCACTAAATGGGCGCTCGAGTTGATGGCGTTTGACATCACCTTTCAGCCACGGACAGCAATCAAATCACAAGCTCTAGCCGACTTCACGGCCGAGTGGACAGAAGTTCACCTACCTACATCAATAGAAAAGATAGAGTACTGGACAATGTACTTCGACGATTCTCTACAAATCGGCAGCGCCGGGGCTGGCGTCGTACTAACGTCCCCCACTGGCGAAAAACTCAAGTATGTTCTACAAATCCACTTCCTAGCTTCCCACAACGTCGCCGAGTACGAGGCACTTATCCACGGGCTCCGCATCGCTATATCACTCGGTATACGTCGACTAGTTGTGCGCGGGGACTCCCAGCTCATGGTAAACTAAGTAATGAAAGACTGGACATGCCTCGACGATACCATGGCGGCATACTGTCAGGAGGTCCACAAGATGGAGAACAAGTTCGACGAGCTAGAGATAACACATGTCCTATGACAATACAATGATGCTGCAGACGAACTGGCAAACATGGGATCCAAGCGAGAACAGTCCCGACTAGAATCTTTGTCGAGCAACTCATGGAGCCATCAGTCAAAAAGAAACCGGCGCCGGAGCAGTCGGGAGGCAAACCTACCTCAGCTACAAATGAGGTGCTGCACATATGTCAAGACTGGCGGACTCCTATTCTCAAATTCCTCCTAGACGATGAACTCCCTAACGATCGCAGTTAGGCCGAGCAAGTCAAACGTCGAAGCAAGAGCTTCCTGCTAGTCGGAGAAGACCTGTACTGAAGAAGTGCATCCGGTGTCCTCATGCGCTGTGTCACCACCGAGGAGGGCAAGCAGATTCTGCAGTCAATTCACTCGGGCATATGTGGCAACCACGCCGCATCCAGGACGTTAGTCGGAAAGGCTTACCAACAGGGATTTTTCTGGCCAACAGCAGTAACTGACGCCAAGGACATTGTTCACACATGCGAAGGCTGCCAGTTCTACGCACGACAAACCAATCTACCAGCCCAAGAACTCCAAACAATCCCTATCTCCTAGCCATTTGCAGTATGGGGGCTTGACATGGTCGGGCCTTTCAAGAAAGCGCCAAGAGGGTTTACATATCTATTCGTTGCAGTTGACAAGTTCACCAAGTGGATTGAGGCTAAACCCGTCGCAACAATAACAGCGGCACGAGCAAAGGACTTTATCATGAGTATACTATACCGATTCGGGGTCCCTAACCGCTTCATCACCGACAACGGTACTCAGTTCATAGGCGGCGTATTCCAAGACTTCTGTGAAGGTTTCAGCATCAGGATCTGCTACGCATCTGTGGCACACCCGCGGAGCAATGGACAGGTTGAATGAGCCAACGGTATGGTCTTATAAGGTATCAAGGCCAGGATATTCGACCGACTACAGCCATATGCGGGCCGGTGGGTACAAGAACTCACATCTGTTCTCTGGTCTCTCAGAACCATGGTTAGTCGGGCAACAGGGCAATCCCCTTTCTTCCTGGTCTACGGTGCTGAGGCTATGCTACCTACCGAGTTACAGTTCGGCTCTCCGCGAGTTCGGGCCTACTCAGAAGACATCTCCAATAATACTCGATTGGTCGAATTAGATCAGTTGGAAGAAGCAAGGGACATCGCAACAATCCAGTCGACAAGGTATCTACAAAGCCTACATCTCTACCACAATCGCAATGTCCGTGGCCGCGCCTTTTTGGTCGGGGATCTCGTCTTGAGGAAAATACAAACAACCAAAGACAGGCACAAATTATCCCCAATCTGGGAAGGGCCGTTCATTATAGCAGAGGTCACGCGGCCAGGCGCCTACCGACTGAATATCGAAGACGGTGCCCTTATCAGCAACTCATGGAATATAGAACAGCTACGTCCTTTCTATACCTGAGTTTTACATTTTTTTCCCATGTGCATAGTTCTTTCTCGACTCACTACGCCGCTTGTCCCAACTGAGTAGTGAGTCGGGAGCTGCATGTATCATATGTGCTTTGTCAATAATATACGAGCCCGCGTTACTTAAGTTATGAAGTTTTACTACAACTCTATTACGTTTGCCCGAGTACAGCTTTCTGGTGAACGATTTTTACTAAGTTCCTATAGACTAACTCGGTGTAGACCATATAGTCGGGTAAAACTAATGACAACTGAGTAACAACTTAGGGCTTGGCGGCATTGCACATATATTTATGCATATACTTACAAAAGTTTCTGCATACCGACTACATGATATATTGCTCTTACAGACTCAGATCTCGGGTGATTATCTCCACAGTCGGCCTTGCCCGGGCTATCAGTTCCAGAGCCTCCTCAGGCGTCGTCTCCTTGGCAAACCCCTCCCCGATGGCTTCAATGTCTGCCCTTGGGTAGATAGATTTGGTCATCGCCAGGGTCTGGGCCACGCCGGTGATAACATGCTCATTCGAGTACCTCTTCAGGGCATTCGGTGCATCTTCAAGGCACACCTCTACTTGGGGGATCCTGGTGCAGCTGGTTCCCATGGGGAAAGGATCTATGAGGTCAAGGAGCCCTTTCAAGGACTTGACAAGGGCCTCCCGTGACCACCGTACAAGTCTTATCTCCTCTCTGTAAGCCTCAAATTGGGCCTGGGAATTGACTCTTGCAGCTACCCAGGTTCACCGACAAGTAAACTCGTTAGGCAAAATGGCAGACGGAGCAATAAGTGGATTGGTTAAAGTCATTGTCAGGGCAGAAGCTTACTTTTATAGTTGGCCTCCCACTTGGCTGCGGCCTTCTCCAGTTCGGCTTTTTCGTCTTCGAGCTTGGTGGTGGCCTTCTTCAGATCGGCCTTTTCTTGCTCGAGCTCAGCGTTGGCCCTTGTCAGATTGGCCTCACTTCTTTCAAGCTCAGCCCTAGCTCTCTCGGCCTCCTCCAGCCGGACTTTTTCCTCTGTTCGGGCCTTCAACTCGGCTTTGAGGGCTGCGCATCAAAATAGTCAAGTACTCAGCATGGCAGTCAGGGCGCAACTGGGCAGTTGGGAGACAACATAGCTAGAGAAATCACAACAAGGGCTTGGTCAGGAAGGTTTATGTAGGGAACTTACCTTTGATCTTCTTGGCTTGGTCCCACTTTTCGGTCCTAAGCTGAGCAACGGCATCCCTCAGCCAAGTCTCTCGCCCCTCCAACGAGGCCTTCAACTCTCGGAGCTGGTCCAATTCTTGGAGGTGAGGGGCGACCTCGGTCAGGACCTCATTCATTTTCTCGGCGCGGTCAACGAGTTTCTGAGAAAAGCAAGTCGGAGCAGAGTCAGTTGTTAGAACGCTTACACAAGGAAGATTATCAAAACCCCAGCAAAACGAAGACGACACCTGAATCCCCTGGGAGGCAGTAATCGTGGCCTGGAGTAAGTCCTCAAGCTCCTTTTTCGCTGCGGTCTCGTTGTGTTTGTACCTTTTCACGGTTCTGTCGGGCGCCGTCCAGCAGAATGTCCTGGCAAACTTATGCGGTGGCGCCTCAATCCTGGGGAGGTTCGGCACTTCAGGCAGCGGTGACGATGATGACGATGAGAATGACCACGACGATGATGGAGTCCTGGCCCCCACCTTGGTTGCCCCTGCGGCCTCAGGGGCTGACTCGGGAGCTCTAGCAAGGGCTTCAACAACAGGCATTGGCTCAGGGGCTGGGTCAGCAGCTTCGGCAACCGCCCCTTGGTCAGACGGTGCCGGCGGCCCTGCAGTCAGGACCATCTCAGTCTCCACGACTGGGACGGCCTCTGGCTCGGTAGGTATGCTCGTGGGCGCCGGCTCGGCTGGGGTAGGCTCAACGATCAGAGCGGCCGGTGCGGTCTCCTTAAGATCAATATCGACGCGTTTCTTGCGTAACAAGTTAGACATCAAAGCACTGCTATAGCGGACAAGAATTCCAGAAGATCCAAAACAGCTCACCTCTTGGAGAACTTAAGTTTCCCACCGGGTGATCCAGGCCCCGGCGGCACGTTGCGACCGGCTGTCGAGCCAGTCGGCGTGGCAGTCGGGTGGCGTTCTCTCCCGAGTCGGCCTCGTTTGCGGTATGGCCGGCTCGGGTGCTTGGGTACTCGGCGGTGCTTGCCCTAACCGCGTACTCGGTGGCACCCTTGATGGGCTCGACCATGTTGAGCTCAGCTGCGCTGGTCCCGGTCTGGGACTTGATGGCCTGGGTGCCGTGCCGGGTGTGTCCCTTATCCTCAGGCTTCCTGCCGCAGCACTCGATGTCACGGCCTTCTTGCCCCGATCCATAACTGGCCATTTCCCCGCTCTCTTGGAGTCGGGTTGAGCAGCAGAAGGACTCCTTGGCCTCTTCTTTGACTTGGAGGCTAACAACGGGTGGGAGTCATTGTAACAGCCCACTTTTGATCTTGGTGCATAAAACCGTTTTTCCATCTGCATGCTCTTCATATCATCTTTCATGCATGAAAAACCCAGCCTTGCCCCGAAGTTTCTTTCGGTTGGAGGCATGCTGCCCCTTTCGGACCATCCTCTTGGGGATTGGACGGTCCGAATGCTCCCGATCGGACCAGCCGCCTCCCGATCGGACCTTCGCCCGCGCCCGCGCTCGCTCGCGCCCGCGCCCTCTCTCTAGAGTCCGCGCCCTTTTCTCGTGCCCGGGGACTTGGCTCTCTCTTGAGTCCACGCCCTCGCGCCCGGACTCTGCTTCCGAGCTCGCGCCCGGACTCTCTCTCCCGACCTCGAGCTCGCGCCCGCGCCATCGTCCCGACCCCGACCTTCGCCCGCGCCCTCGCTCTCCCGACCTCGCGCCCGCGCCCTTGCCGCGCCCACGCCCTCGCCTGTTTCTCTCTCGCCCGAGCCCGCGCCCGCGCTCCCTCTCTCCCGAGCTCGCGCCCGCGCCCTCTCTCGCGAGCCCGTGCCAGTCAGCTGGCTTTTTACTCCGCCTATGTTGTCATCGGCTTCTAGCCGATGCTCATGTATGCGAATACTATCGGCAATCGGCCGGTTTGCTTCTCACTTATAACATCATCGGTTTGTATCAATCTGTATCGGCCGATTGGTTTCGGTGTCAACCCAGAGATAGTCCTTAGGCGTGAATCGTTGATACGTGATGCTATCGGCTGTGCCCTGTCCTCCATCGTCCAAACGAGATCACGCCAGGATCTCTCTCCGCCCGTGCGGCTCGGCCAGGTGGCTTCCTCTGCGCGCCCTAGACCACGTGAGAGGGAGAGGCAGAGCCGCCTTGGGACCTCGCGAGATACCCCGACAACCTCAGCAGCGCCCTGCCCTGTCCCATCTGTCTGCTGCACGCTTGCCCGTGCACACGCCTTCGCGAGACCGTGGAGCAGAGCAGCGCCCCTCCCCTCTCCTCTCCTTCCCTGCCTTCCTTTTAACCAAGCCTATGCCCTCCTGCCTCCCCAGCTCGCCCTCTTTCTCACCTGCCAAGGACCCAAAGGATTGTCCCTTGGTTCGCTGAGGACGTGAGGTGCCGCCCACGGCGCCGGCGAGCACACGCTTTTCGTCTGAGAGCTCCGGTGAGTTTTACCTTGTCTCAGCTGTGTCGCCACGCGTTCTTGCTCGACCTAACTCCGTTTTCGCCCTCGGCAAGCAGCAAGCACCACCGCAGCCTCATCGTCTTTTGCAACGCCGACCGGGTGCCGCCGTGACCCTGCAGCCGCTAATCTGCGCCCTGGTGAGTTAGCGCTGTCCTGGCGGTATCACCACCTTCCATTCACTCTTTGAACTCATCACAGTGCTTGACTGCAGCCTCCATCGCGAGCAACCCTTTTGCCGAGCCGATCACCGCCTCAACATTGCTCCCTACCGCCTGCACTCCTCGGTGAGCTTCTGTTTCTGCATGTACCTCCTTTTTATTCCTGGGAGACCACTTGTTCTCCCCACGTCCTTGGCTTGGCCTGTCATGCCATTCCTTGCCATCCGCCCAAGCATCACCACCGTGGCCATATGTGTGGATGAGGCTCAATCGGAGCATGGCCGCTTGTGGTAGAGCCCTTCGATCTTGCATGCAGGACCCCTAGAGCTTCCTCGTGCCCTGCATGCGCTAGCCATGCACTCGGGCATGAGAGGACAGAGGTAGACAAGCCGTGCATTAGCTTGGCCTTCACCGAGCACCTTAGGTGCGCTTGTGTTTGAGTGAGTAGCAGCCACCCCATCAGCCCCAAGCAAGCCAGGTTGGCCTCACTAGCTTTAGAACGGGATAAAACCACGAGTAGAGCAGCTGCTGTCGTTTTCCTGTTTTTGTCGGTCATCGTTAACGAGCGAAGACGTGTAGTTTGCGCGTACGAAGACATCGTTTTTGGACCAAGGCGTTCGCCGCTACCGAAGCCTTCCCATAGGTTACACTTGTACATCCAGTGACTCCTAGGCCCTAGAAACCCTCCACGCCCCCAAATGCCTTAGGTTAAAACTTCACGCCCAGTGGACTTCACGTGTTAGGCCGTTTTAGTGACGTGTGAGCGTGTGTGACTAATATCCTAGCGAGTTGGAGAATATCCACTTTTGGGAGTTGTCCTTAGGTTCACAGCAGCACACATGTAGGTTTCGTACCATAAAAATGCCCTAGAACCGAAAACGTCTCAAATAGACCACCCGTTAAGTCGGTAGAATGTTTTTCAGCCGTTCTGCTGTTCGGTCGAGCGAAAACGCTGTTTCTCATTTATTTTCGATTTTAGGACAGAGCAGACTTCGTTTAGCCGTATCTCCCTCATACAAACTCGGATTCAGCGATTCTTTTTCCTAAATTCATCTAAAATCATGCACTTGCATATTCTGCAAAAATATTCGTACTTCCAGTACTGTTAAATTTTGCCGTTGTTTTCATTGCATTCGTTTGGTATTCTCGTAGAACACGACGTCGTTGACCCGGTTGTGGAAGGATTAGAAGAGTTCCAAGAAGTCCAGGAACAAGGCAAGCACCCCCTTGATCAATTGCTCCTATATTTCAAACTTACAAACTATATTGATTGCAAACTATTATGCATGCCGATGTTTTACTTGAAAATGTGTGGGATTCTGGGTAGTTAACCTCTTGTTGCATATGCCCTATCCTTGTTACTTGAGTATCATGAATTCCTTGTCACTTATGTTGCCACTGAAAATTTGGGTTCATGTGTTGGGAAGATGACAATAGGTATGCTTAGTTTGCTTTTAATCAAGACTACTTGTTACTTGATTTGGGATGTTGAGAAAAGAAGCATTGCGAAATTATGGAAATGAACAGTGGGTATTCTTCCCCTGTGCTCTTGGTGGAAAACAAAACTGAAAACAAGCTTTGGACTGGCGAGTGGATGTAGTGTTCGGTGCCTTGTTGTGGTATCGATTAGGTGTTGTCTCGCCCGGGTCACTAAGGACCGATTCTATGTGTTAGCTAGAACCAAGAAGCACAGTGCAAACCACATGTGGCTCTGATGGGGAGTTCCTAGCTTAGTATATTGTTGATACCTAGCAATAGACCCGCCGTGTAGTAGTAGGTCATTTTTGTTGACATTGGATAGTGCGGGGTATGGTTGTTGTCCATAGCTCGAAGGTACCTTGATTTGTTCAAGGTGACCAGCACATTGTATGAGCCTTGGGATTTTGGGAGGCCTTCCCAACTCTCTAGGGATGGATCATAAGCGCGGATATTGCTAGGTCAACGGTGGAAAGGCTTTGTCATTGATGGTGTGAGCCTCCTGTGTGTAGCTCATGTTATCCTTGTCATGTGGGTACAGTTGTACACTCTCGAGAGTTAAAACTATTCGAATAGCCGTGTCCTCGGTTATGACGACTTGGGAAATTTCTCCACCGTAGTAGTTTTAATTTTTGGGAACTGTTTTGGGAAAGATCTTGGTGCGAACGGGGAGTTCGCTGGGATGGTTGTGGCAGCGTGTTGCCACTGTTGGCTGGCATGGGCAGGGAGCCCATATGTTGGAAACTCTGGGAGTTGATGCTTATATACTTGTTTACTGCAGCTTGGGATACCAGGTTTCGTTGCAAAAGCGCAATGTTTTCGCTATGTATATTATGATTTATGCAAACTGCGAGGACCTGAACCATTCCTTGTTTACCTTCGGTAGATATTATGGAATACCATTGCAACACTATAAGTCTTGCGGAGTACGTATGTACTCACCACGCTTGTGTGGACTTCTTTTTTTTTAGAGATGGTTGAGGAGGACCCGACAATCGGGTACTCTCTATTGCAGCGGGTTTTGGAGACGCCGCGACGACTACGTGCTTACTAGGTGTGCTCGCTTACCGGTTGGTTGCCTGGTGGGCGGCAGAGTGGCATACTTGCTGGTTTTTGATGCCTCTATTATCTTGTTTCCGCTGTGGAACTCTTTGTTAATTTGCTGTTCTATTTGGCCGGTCGTCCTCTATGTACCGCTAAAGTCTAGACTCTTGTACGACTTATGTTTGGTCGCTGTGAGCTGGACCTGTGATGTATGGATTATGATGCCAATGTTGAATGTGTGTGCTAGGCAATTGATCGTTTGGGAACTAGCACGGTTACACACATAGGTCGGGTCAACCGGGTCGACAGCGCTTGGTATCAGAGCCATACCGACCATGCTTGTTAAGTCATAGTAGCCATGTCGTTCGGTAGGTTTTGGTTGAAAAACACCTGTTCAAAATGTCTCATCTCTTGCTAAAAAACTGCTAGGTAGTCACATTACCTATTTAACATATCATTTTGCTCCCTACAACTGCTCCTTTGGACAAAGATTTTGACTTAAACTTGCTCCAATGTTAAAACTGTACGGCCTTGCCCTTCAAAATGGTTTCAGGTACTTGAATTTTAGCTCTAAATGATTGCAAATAGTTGTTTAATCTTAGTGATAAGCTGGGTGCAAAATGTTTGCAAAAAGCTGTACAGCAAAATCTAGACTTCTATCCCTTACCTACTGTCATTGGTTTGAAGATGACCCTTGATGAACGCTAGACGTTATTTAACATTAATAGTAAGGAGCTTAAGGGGGTAGCAGTACTGGAATGGAAGCGTTGCATCTTCCTTTTATTCTTTTGTTATCTCTTGCCGGTTGTCGATATTATACTTGTTATGGTTCGCATCACCCATGCTTGTTTTGGAGTCCTGAAAACTAATCTGCTAAAACTTTTGAAAACTAAGGACTATAAATATAATCACTCACTCATTTAGTTCTACTAACCTGCCCAGCTTTCATTTCTGAAATCATGACTTTAGTTTGGTGTTGTTTTGCTAACTGCTGCAGATGGCCGAGGGTTGTTTGCCATTGGACCAGTGACGCCGGCCCCACCGTTGCCACGTGATTGTGTGGAACATGCTGCAGCGTGCACATTATCACCACCGTCTGAGTATACAGTTGCTCACACCAACATTGGCCCTGCTTCAGCAAGCTTGAGTACCGTGCACGAGTCTATACTCGCCAGGCTTATTTGTTGGGAGCCGGCCCTTGCGAGTTCACCGCTATGGCTCTCTTCCCACAGAGCCATCAATGATGCTGCCTACATTGCCATGGCACACATGCTGCATCTCCATGTGAGTTGTGGCTAACAGTTACCCGTACCACCCGCACGCCCTTTGGGAGAGGAATTCACCTCTACCTCTCAGCCTGAGCGTGAGCCAAACCATGCCTTTCGCTTCGCAACTTGGGGCGGAGTACGTGCGTTCCTCAGATCGTTACACGGGTTATTGGCTTGGAGACTGCGGCAAGCTCTGGGCATCGCTTACTTGGAGCGCCTTATTGAGCCTTATGTCGCATGGGCAAATTCCACGCATCGCTGTATGGTGCGGAGAATGTTGCTGCACTGCCCCGCGCGGCCCCTAAGCTGCTGCTACCAGGCTCGCACTGCCCAACACCTATGTGCCCCCGGAGCCGATGGTAGATTTACCGCTGCCTGCTAAGCGATGCCCGTCAGCCGTCCAATGCGCTATCCAAACCGCTGAAGCTGCAGAGTATGTGCTCTTCAGCCGGTTAGTCTGATCCGAGATCATTACTCACGACGCGGTCATCGCCCTCTG